>JBBPJV010000528.1:0-20047 GCA_038088915.1 Sutorius aff. eximius
GTTATGGATTACGAGCATATCAAGTGAAGTAATACCTGTCCCAACCTCGCGTGTTAGACCGGCGGGAAACTTTTTCAGTATACGAGGAACCAACATCGCATTAGCCCCTCTTGATCTACACTGGTGCCATGGTCTTCCGTTGGCTCGACATCCCCAACCCCCACATCCCCGCTCCAAAGCCAAACCCGGGTTTCGTATCCGTCTCTGTGAACTGGTTCCCCCACCGCATCTGCAGCTACAAATGCGACTCTTGCTTCCATACTTCTACCAGTAACTTTCTCCTCCCCTTTGACGAAGCAGAACGTGCCCCTCGTCTCCTCGCCGAAGCGGGGACGAAGAAATCCAATGTCAGTGGTGGTGAACCGTTTCTCGAACCCCGTTACATCGGCGATGTGTTCAAGTTCTGCAAAGAGGAGCTTCACCTCGAGTCGTGTTCCGTCGTGACCAATGCGTCGAAAGTGACCGAAAAGTGGCTGGACGCCTATGGCAAATATCTCGACATGATCGCCATCAGTTGTGATTCATTCGACGTAGGGACGAACCTCAAACAAGGAAGAGCAGAAAACGGTACCGCGGCCACACACATCAGCACCATCTTCAAGGTCACACAGTGGGCTAAAGAAAGAGGCATCATGGTAAAGATTAACACGGTCGTGGCGATGCAAGTATCTTCACCCTCTTCCGTCCGTGCTCGACGCTGACCAGACCCGAACTCGGTTAGTAATAACTGGGAGGAAGATATGAACGACCAAATCGAACGGATCGCCCCTTTCCGCTGAAGGTTCACTACAGTGCCACATCTTATGTGATGCCTCATGGCTGGTCCACAACGGGTCTTTCAAGTATTATTCCTCGACTCGGAAAACACGGGCTCGGAGACCAATTCTCTTCGCGACGCGTGCCACCTGATGGTCACAAGAGAACAATACAAAACCTTCCTCGATCGATGCAAGGAACGGACGTGCCTCGCCCCAGAGGACAACGAGGCGATGAAGGATTCGTACCTACTCACTGACGAAAACATGTGATACGTGACTCGAGTTTTCGGCTTGTCATCGAGATGACGACCACTCCGTTTCAGCTTCTTGGACTGTCGCGACGGGAGGAAGAAACCTGGTCGATCGATTCTCAAGGTAGGCGTCGAGACCGCCCTCTCCCATTCAGGGTTCGACGAAAAGTCGTTCCTTGATCGTGGTGAGATATTTGATTGGACGAGGGCGCCTGAACCGGAACCTTTGGAGAGTTGGTGATCGGACGTTGAGATTTCGCAGCGTGTCGTTGATACTGGTGTCTCATGCGTTCCTGCCTGATCTCGATGTATTACAACCACATGTACTTGTAGCCCGAACTATATCTGATTCTCGGAAAGGAATAAGGAGAACCACGGGAACGAGCAATAGGACTGATCTCGAAAGATGCGCGTCCGCGGTTTTAGTCGAGTGCCTATGAGCACTGGTCGGTTAACTCGGTATACCATTACTGTAATGGACCTGAAACCGATCGAAAGTTGGAGTGAGACATAATTGGGCGTTTAAGTTTGATGGCGAGCGATCTCGGGGCTGGTCGAAGCCTCAGCGTTTCACATTTCGGATACGGTCCATCCAAGATACAGCACAATGCCAGGTTTCCCTCCATGTCATATCCCCCCCATGGATATATATACTGAAATGTGACACAGGCGCGTACACGTACGGCTCATGACCCCAAGCTATTTCGCTCGCGTGATCGTGAGCAACAAATGGATGGGCCGTATCATATACACGTAACCCCCAGCAATCAACCAAACCACCTCGTGAAACGGTTACGCTGTCTACGTACCCAACGACGAGGGTCAACCTTCCAGCCGTAATGCTGGCCAGAATCGTGCCATTCTAACCGACCCCTTGATTGAGTGTGTCATCAGAGGAGATGTACCCCGTCCCCGCCTGGGTCATCGCGCTAGCGCCTATAATCCAAAATCGGGAACCTAGAGATAGTCGTTGGGTTGAACCCGCCATGCGATGCTCTGGACGCAAGTAGCATCGAAAGTAATAGACTACACCGTGTTGGCGCCGAGATTATATATGGGCGCGAGACCGGAACCCTTGAATGGGTCGACGAAGAGAGTGAGATTAGCTACTTCCAGGTTTGATGACCAGATTTGTATGTTTGGAGTCGAACTGAGAGGACTTTAAATACCAGGTTGATCGTAGCAGGGACGGGAAGGTGGGGTGAATGCATCGCTCCATCCACCTTACAGTTATATTTCGTTGGTCGGATCCGGGCGTCGCTGTAACGCCGAGCATGGAAGGACCATTCGGACAGTCGACAGAATCAAGTTAGATCCGGAAGCTGATGCTATAGTTATCGTTACCCGTTATGTGAGGCACGACAACAGTTGTAGTGACGAAGTTGAACATTCCCCTGTTAAACCGGGATGAGGATGAGGGTATGTGTCAGTGACGGGAAGCGAGGAAGATATCACGGACATTACCCTTGGAAAGGATCGAACTGGCCACGTCGTTTTCAGGTAATGGCCCCCCGTGATAGAAGACGTCTCAACGTTCACTGGATTGAGAGTAAGCCCGAGCAGTGACGGGAGAGCGTGCGTGCGCCTAGCCCAGAACTACCAGAACCACGACATGTATGATGACTATAGCTCCTAACCCCGACTGTAAATTGCGACGAAAGGGTCGACGGTTGAGCTTCGGCGTCCTCATGTGAGGGCGTAAGTACAAGCCTTCTCCCAACAGAAAAGTACAACCTGGCGTACTACGGGATAATAAGAGTGAAGGATCGTGACACGCACATCACCATTGCCTGCTTATGCGCCGATGTTAATTCGACTGGGCGGAATGGGACGACTGAGATCCAGAAGCATGTCAAGGATGCGTAGTTGAAAGAAAGACAACTTGCGTCTAGGAACTTGCACAACTCATCTCGTAAACCGGCGTGGTACAGTATGCACAAATTTCTGAGCCATGCGGGAACGTCCTGGGCGTCATTTGCAGCCTCGCGTGGTTCGCACGTTCTCGGCGCTCACGAGGCATTCCCACTCTCCCAACGAACAGGAGGGTACAGGAGGTATGTTTACTACTCAAAAGACGAGTTGACTAGATCGACTCAATATTTGGGCGGGATACACGGCAACCGCTCTTCATAAACGTCGGAATTTGACGATGAAATCAATCTCTGTCGGATGGAGCTCTCCCATCTAGAAGAGCATCGCAACCGAGCGAAATCACTCAAAAAATATATCGTTTCATTTTACAACCATTTCGTGAAAAGAGCACGGATTACAAAGGGGACCCCTCACTTGCTTGTTGATCGTATTTCTTGCACGCGGAACCTCGCAAATGCCCTCTATAGTCGTTTCCAGCAGGTTGGACGGTTAGCTGATCTCGACGAAGCGCTAGCCCTCGAACGCACTGTGTTGGAACTCTGCCCGCCAGGGCATCATGATCGATCCATGTTCCTCAACAACCTGGCAATTTTACTTAAAACCCGTTTTGACCAGCTCGGTCGGTTATCTGACCTCGGCGAGGCTCTTGCTCTCCATCATGAAGCATTGGAACTTCGCCCGCAGGGGCATCCCGATCGAGCCATATCCCTTGGCAGCTTGGCGGCTGCTCTCCAAACGCGTTTTGACCAGCACGGTTGGCTATCCGACCTCGACGAGGCTCTTGCCCTCCACCATGAAGCATTGGAACTTCGCCCGCAGGGGCATCCTGGTCGACCCACGTCCCTTTACAACCTGGCGAATGCCCTCCGAGCGCGTTTCAGCCAGCTTGGTCGGTTGCGTGACCTTGACGAGGCACTTGTCCTCCATCGCGAGCATTTGGAACTTTGCCTACAGGGGCATCCTGGTCGACCCATATCCCTCAACAACCTGGCGAATGCCCTCCAAATGCGTTTCCGCCAGCTCGGTCGGCTATCTGACCTCGACGAGGCATTTGCCCTCCATCGTGACGCATTGGAACTTTGTCCACAGGGGCACCCCGATCGAGCCATGTCCCTCAGTAGCTTGGCGACTGCTCTCCAAACGCGTTTTGACCAACACGGTCGGCTATCTGACCTCGACGAGGCTCTTACTCTCCATCGTGCCACATTGGAACTTCGCCCGCAGGGGCATCCCGATCGAGCCATGTTCCTCACTAGCTTGGCGACTGCTCTCCAAATGCATTTTGACCAGCACGGCCGGCTATCCGAGATCGACGAGGCTCTTGCCCTCCATCGTGACGCATTGGGACTTTGCCCGCAGGGGCATCCCAAGCGAGCTGTATCTCTCGGCAGCGTGGCGATTACTCTCAAAACACGTTTTGACCAGCTCGGTCGGCTATCTGACCTCGACGAGGCTCTTGTCCTCCATCATGAAGCATTGGAACTCCATCCGCGGGGGCATCCTGCTCGACCCATATCCCTCAACAACCTGGCGAATGCCATCCAAACACGTTTCTACCGGCTCGGTCGACTATCTGACCTTGACGAGGCACTTGCCCTCCATCATGAAGCATTGGAACTTCGCCCGCGGGGGCATCCTGATCGACCCATATCCCTCAACAACCTGGCGAACACCCTCCAAACGCGTTTCAATCAGCTCGGTCGGTTATCCGACCTTGACGAGGCACTTGCCCTCCATCGCGAGGATTTGGAACTTTGCCCACAGGGGCATCCTGTTCGACCCATATCCCTCAACAACCTGGGGGTTGCTCTCAAAACACGTTTTGACCAGTTTAGTCAGCTCTCCGACCTCGACGATGCACTTGCCCTCCATCACGATGCATTGGAACTTCGCCCACAGGGACATCGTGATCGAGGTTCATTCCTGGCCCACCTTGCTCGCATTTTCCATATTCGTTTCAAGCACTCGGCTATACCTGACATTACTGACATCCGGGAAGGATTCCGCCTATATTCTCAGCTTTCTGACCTGTCGCAGAACGAAACAGTGTCTTCCGCCGATGTCGAGTGTGCCAAACGATGGATCGATGCAGCTGAAGAGCACAAACACGGTACCACCGTCCTGGCTTACCAAACGTTTTTGCGACTCAGTGCTCAGCATCTTACAGCTCTACCGTCCCTCCCTGAAAATCATGAACTGTTCAAAATCATGATTTCAACTCTGGCAGCCGATACGTTTTCCGCATGTCTTCGCTACCGGAACCCAATCAGCGCAATTGAGCTCCTTGAACAAGGCCGTGGTATGTTCTGGAATCAGTTGATTCGCCTGCGCTCCCCTCTAGATGACGTCGCAGCATCCGGCGATGCTGGCAAGAAACTGGCCGACCAGTTCTCGGAGGTGGTGTCCTCCCTTCGTCGCGTGGTTGATGCCCCCCCCAGTTGCTGAGTCGCAGCACGATCGTGCGTCTCGTCTGAGTATTCGGTTACAGGATATCATCGCCGAGATTCGCCAGCTACCCGGGCTGTCACGCTTCCTTCAGCCTCCGCTCTTCTCGGACCTCCGTGTGGTGGCTACTGATGGGCCGGTCATCCTCATCAATGCCAGCCAATACAACTGTGATGCCCTGGTGCTTCTATCCGACCGAGATCCCATCCACATTACTCTCTGTGTCACGAAATCCCGCCTCTCTGAACTATCATTAAAACTCCCCTCTGGCACACCAGGCGGCCAACGTATAGACAGAACGAAGGAGATCATGGTTATCGTACGAGAACTCTGGGATGCAGTTGTTTTCCCGATTGTAAACACCCTTCAGGAGTTCTGCCCTCATCGATCGCGCATCTGGTGGTGTCCGACCGCTGAATTCTCTCTTCTTCCATTGCATGCCGCAGGCTCGTATAGGAAGGGCCAACCAATCCTCTCTGATCTATACATTTCCTCCTATACACCAACCTTGATGGCCCTCATTCGCGCTCGACAGCAATCCCCGTTGGCTCAACCCGTAGGAGATCACTTTTTGGCGGTTGGCCAGGCACAGGCTCCGGGACAGGAGGAACTCCCTTCTGTGGAATCGGAACTGTCCGATATATCACGACGTGTCGGGACTGTTGCGACAGTTACCTGTGTTCAAGCCCAGGACGCAAGCACCAAGAAGGTTGGCAAAGAGCTGAAGAAGAACGACTTTGTCCATTTAGCGTGCCATGGTGTCCCGAATCAGGAACGGCCATTCGAGTCTGGTTTCGCATTGGCTGACGGACTATTGAAGATCGAACGCATCATGCGATTCGACCTACAGCACGCCAAGTTTGCGTATCTTTCCGCGTGCCATACAACTGTCGGTGACGAGGAAAGTCTGGACGAAATTATCCATCTCGCTGCAGCAATGCAATTCGCAGGGTTCCGTTCGGTCATTGGGACGATGTGGGCTGTAGACGACGAGTATACCCATGAGATCACGTCAAGATTTTATGATCTTCTGATTGACGAGTCCGGTCGCCTGGACCATACAAGGGCAGCCTTTGCATTGCACGAGACGATGAGGAGCATCCCATGGGATAGCTTACCATTCGATCAGCGGATCCTCTACGTGCACATTGGTGCCTAACGTTGTTCCTTTTCGGTGCGTTCGTATGTGCTGTATTCTCTGTGTAGCTTGTAACTGGACATATTTATCAGGGCGTTTCCGGTTTGACGCAAGTCAGCCCCATCTGAGATGGACTCGGAAGTTGTAGAACCTATCCCCATCCAACCCGCTTTCATACCTTGTGTGCATTCATCTATCGGAGCAGTGTCGTGGCAAAACCCTGGATAATCCCCCACATCGTTGGCGGATGCTGAGTTGTACAAATGTAACCTCTCTTAGTCTCTAATGACATTCATAGCTTCACATGCAACGGTGTGCTTTGCCTATGTCGGTTACGAATCGACGTCCGCAGGCCCTTGGCTCCGGATAGGATCCAAGTGTTGTGAATTCCATGAATTGGTGCCCGCGTGGTAAGTACGGACAAAATCGTGCATGAAAAGGACAAGTTCCAGACGACGACCGAGCGTAGACAAGTACGTGTGCGTGGGAAAAACACGTAACTATCGAGTTGCAATTGAAATAGCGTGATCGAGGATCCTTCTCCATCATGTCCGGGCGAATGCTCTCGTCTAACGAGTTGTTCCTCTGGAAGCGGGACTCAGTCACGACGCCGCGCACCACTCGACGTAACGAAGCAGAGCCCGCACGATTCTCAGGATTTCCGGCGCAAAGACAGGCCGTCGCGGCGTTCTGGTAACCCACGCCGACCCAAGAGGGCGGGTTGACCAGTGCCACCCCGAAGCGCGTCTTGATTGGCGGTGTACGTCCTTTGCTCGCAATCCGAAGGTTGCGAGTTGCGACTCGGGGACGAACATTACACCTAGCTCAAGCTGCCTGTAGAGCTCCGCCAACCAGTTAGGTGAGTGTGAAGGGAACCAATTCGTCGTGATCACGAGGACGTTACAATGCGTACAAAGTAACATGCCAAGATGGTCTACCGAAAGTATCCATTTGAAAACAAGGCGGGTCCAACGGCAGGTGACGCCCTTGTAATCAAAGACGCGCCCTACCGCTGGACGCACCTTAGTCCTGTTTGGACACTCTTAAAGTTGACCCCCTTCGTCTTTGCGGAATCGATTACCTACGAACGGTCGTCAGCAAGAAGTTAAAAGAGTGACGAGGACTCACCCCTCTAGGGGGCATCCTGCTCGCCCGTCGCCCTCTTGTCTCCTTCATTTATTAGACTGAGCCTCTCGCTCGGAGCCGCTTGCGGACGGGGACCTCTCTGCGCGGCGCGTCAGCAACGAACAAACGAGGACATGCAGAACTTACCTTCGTCCATCTCATCGGAGGCCTGTGGGGTTTGGCGCGGCCCGCGACCACGAGAGGACAGTACCGATCATGTGCCGTGTCCTGTAAAATCGGTAAGCAGCGCGTTTTAAGGGCGTCGTCTTGAAGGAGGAATGTCGAAATGGGGTGCCGTGAATCATCATATGTCGCGCGCATGCAGTCACACAGATGAGGTCGACAAGGGGGTATCGTGGATCATCATGCGGCGCAGGCGTGCAATTGCATAGATGATTGTCGACAAGGGGGTGCCGTGGATCATTACATGTCGCAAGCATACCATCACGCCTTACTCGTTGTCGAGATAGATGTCGGTGTTGGTGGCGACTCTCGTTCGTCGGTGACTCGCGCACCCATATTGGTGAGAATCAACGTCGGGCGTCAAGTTCAATTATCGAATCATCTTCGAACATGGCGGGTGGGGCGCACAATCAAGGCTCGATAGTCGCAACGGTTGGTTCGTTCGGATATCTCGCGTGTCATCCTGGCCCGAGAACGAGCGTGGTCGAGCTCGCGGCGGCGTGCCGATCCAGGCATCTCGCGTGCCATCCTGCGGGAATGTGACGGTCGCAGGTGGGGAAGGATAAATCGAGCTCGCTGTCGTCGCGACGGTTGGTCCATTCGGGGCATCTCGCGTGCCAACTTGTGCCGAGGTCGAACGTTGATATGGGGTGTGGCATCCAGGATGGTAGTGTGAATGAGAGAAGCAGCGAAGACAACAAGGGGGGTGCCTGCTGCGGACGGCGACGAGGCGACAAAGTACAGGTGAGATGCAAGGGATAGGGAGATCCAGCGTTTGGTCGAGCTTAAATACCCTCGGGGTGGCTGACAACCCAGATTGAAACGTCCACATCAAGTCCACAATGCATACTTCCATTGTCTAATGTTCAGAGTGTCACCTTGGCGAAGTGGTCCACAGACCCTTTGTTGTGACGCAGCCGTCCACAACGCATACTTCCATTGTCCAATATTCAGAGTGTCACCTTGGCAAAGTGGTCCACAGACCCTTTGACTCGGCACAATCTACTCACTGTCGCGTCGCAGCTTTGTCCACTTTCTACATGACGTCATGTCAGGTGGTCTGAGTGAATTTGTTGAACGCATCCCAAAAAGACCAACTGAGTAGGTCAGTACAACGCGAGATGGAGATCAACAGCTGTCTCGGTCTACGGTGGACGAGCTGTCTCGATGAATCAGTTTGAACAAGTCACCCATGAGACGTGTACGCGTTATTTACTACTATTTATGGCCAAATTTGATACCAAAGGTCTACCATTTCACCCCGCCACGCGCATGTCGGTGGCCTGTGCACATGTGGTAAGTGTATCCTCTCTGGTTGACGCCGGTAGCTCCCTCTTGGTATTGGAACGTTGATAAAGTGAAATTGACGATTGCGCAGTGTTGAGACCCTTCCTTCAGCCAGTGCGTCCGGTGTGAGGAATGTAATTCACAGCGGCAGCACTCGTCGTGTCGTCCGTGCCAGCATTCTACTTTCCGTCATCCTAGGTTTTGTTTTCAGTGTCTTCTTGACACCTTTGCTGGAGTGTTTGCGAGCGTCCTCTACCGCGACACGCGACATGCGACATCTTGATCTTGTACTCAGCATCTTCACTGCAATGTGATGCTCTGAGGTTTCCCGTCGCCAGTGTGTACGATGTCATGCCTTGGATCGTTCTTTCCCTCCCCGGTAACGATGCTCGAGTGGTTCTCTCGTCCCTCAGTAGGCCTCGCAACCCAGAATTTCAGTATCGCGGATAAAATGGAAAGCGAGAAGGTGCTTCGAGGTGCGATAATCATTTCGGTCGAGAAGAAAGGGTGAAAAACGCGTCGACTATACCGAAATGTACTTTGCTCGGTCCCTGAATTCTTGGACATAACAGCGAATTGAAAGTGGGAGTTGCCGTTTTCCATCATCTAAAGTCGAGACGGGAATCTGCAATCCATTTGCCGCAGTCCGTGGCCTCAGTGAGATTGAAGTTTCATTTCAACCCCGAAGTCGCCGAGGGCTGCGATAACACACATGGTCATGCTGACGCTCACTCCGGGAAGTGGGTTGGAGGAGCCACTTCCAGTGCTGCTGGAGCCATAACCGCCGAGCTGAGCAGGGCGAGGGGATATCACGAGCAACTTGTGATAAGAACGTCAAAGCGAAAGTACTCACAGATGAGTCACCATTGCAGTCCCGGTTCCAGTTTCCGAGGACTGATTGAGCCTCAGATTCAGGAAAGGCACTGCCATAGTCGTAGATACAGGTCATGCATGTTTCTAACTGACTATCAACTGAGCCATCGCGGATGCCGCTCAGACTAGTACCGCAGTCCTAGAGCATAAAGCGCAAGATGTAACAAGTCGTGAAGACTTATTATAGCAGAGAATGAACCTACGGTGATGATAGTGAGCACTTGGCAAGGGGACTGACGTGTGGCAGGGGGAACAATTGTACTTTGATGAGCACCGAGACTGTCAGGCTACTTGTTACAGAAATTGGTGCAATTGGGATACAATTACGGCGCGTGGCAGTGCTTTGCCGCGATGACACTGAAAGTGGGCGCGCCAAGCAGTCACGCTTCGCACCCCTCAGCGCCAGGTGAACCGGGAAATCAAGACTCAGACGGAGCGACGGGAAACCTTGTTCCAATTCGTTTATACTTATTGTGAGATCAGTGCCTGTACTGATGGGACAAGATCCTTCCGAGGGCCGAGGCCTCCAGAGTCCATCCAAACAACGAACAATGAGTGGCAGGATAAACCGACGGGACAAGCTCAACAGCTTCTCGGTCCGGATTGCAGGACCTTCGCTACGAGCCCAGTTTAAACCGCTCGCGACTACCGTACAATAGTGATTTTTTTTATCAAACGCCGAAGCACAAGGTTTGTCGACTAGGCTACTTACCCTCTGAATCGGGTTGTTCTTCCAGCCCCTGCCAGTGGCCTCTTTATTCAACTCGTTCGAGTCCATGTTTGCTTGTCAACGATAGGGGCTGTAAATGATAACCCTCAAACATAAAAGCTTACTGTATTGCGATCACATACTCATGGCCTCACGTTCCACGCTGAATGATATTGCTTACAGCGTTCACCCTTCAAGTTTCGGGCCGTCAGGTGTGAACCACTTTTGGGAAGCAGCATTTATCGAGGAATTGAGGATGCCATACCAGCGGGTTCTTTGCATTGCTCCCAATGCTAATCTGATCGACGATCATGATTCGCCATATTCGTGAGATCCCGACCCGGAAAGGATTTTTTGAAGAACAAAACGAGCGTCTCTCCATTTTAACCAGAAACTTGTACAATGCAAACTGCGCTCGTGCAGCAATTTCGATGACAAATCACTCTCCCTAAGGCGGTCAGAAAGGGTGGCCACCGGCAGGTGCTGTACAATGGGAGTGCCAAGCCGCGTTTCCTCCGCAAATGGTCACTGATCAACTTTCGTTTCGCTTGGTCTCGGGCATTGAACTCAGGTATATAGAGGTTGGATCCGTGCGTCTGGCTACCTATGAAACGCGGTGGTGAGGAAGGTGAGCGCTTGAGCTGGGAGCCAACACGCGACATACAGCGCACATCGTCATCGTTCGTTCATTCATTCGTCATACCCCGCGATGAAGGAGACGAGTTGGATCTCGAACCAAAAGACCCCACGAATTGTCGCATGGACCTTCTTGTCTTACGTTTACTCAGAGCGGCACAGTGGCATCTAGGGGGGTCAGCGACGGTGTACCCAGCCATGCTGCTGCTGGACCTGGGATCAGTGGCCTGTTGAGGACCGCCTGGTGGGAAGAGGTGCCACTGGTGGATCTACACGTAGTGACGCCTATTGTCCCGTTAGTAGACCCGTCAACGATGCCAATTCAGCCACTGCTGGGGTGCCAGTGAACAGCGCAATCATAAATCATGAGCGACCTAGAATGTGGTGCGAAAACCCGACACAAAGGCATGGCTACAAACAGACAAGTTGCCATTGCAAGCCTCGTTTTAACTGCTGACGGGTGCATGAGCCTCACTCTGACCCGCGAGGTCGGAGCCAACAATATTTTTTGTGCATGGCTGCATCGGAATTTATGTGCATTTGACGTTCGGATTAGCGTTCACTTGGTAGGCGGCTTACCGTGGAACTGACATAGATACACAATCTAACGGTCTCCTTCCGATAAGAATGCTTGGCGTCCTTGAGCGCCATCACGTGCCGAGGTATCGAACTCGACGAAGTAGTACTGACTTGAGCTCTAGACCTACTAAATCCCATCCGCAATGGCGCGGCGAGAATCTGTTCGTGAGCATCCGGTTCGGAAGGACCCTGGCCTTGAGTGCTTACCATGCAGCGTCGTTCTTCGCGTAGACTTTGCCTAGGAACACCGAAACAGTGCCAGCCCTAACGTACCGTGATTGTGACTCATGATTCAACACGCATACTTGGACAGCCTCTTCAAAGGAACGACCTTGTATGGTTCATCAGCTGCGGGTTTTCCATCACCCAGCGACTGGCCGAGACGCGAACTTGCAGTGCACAAGCCCCGATTGCTGGTCTGCATTTGGTTCGTTGAGCTTATCCCAATCAACTAAAAAGAGGTCGGGCCCAAGCTGACGCCATTCTCACGCCTGTTGTGTTATTCGGATTCGTCAGCGGGCAAACTTGATACGACGTGGACTTGTTCGCTTCCCTCTAACTCCCCATGTCCGCCGAGTCGACCACCAACCCTGAGACTCAGCCTCTGCTCGGTCCCCCTACACAACCCACTTATCACGGCGAATCTGCCCAGGCTCATTACCACGCTGTGAATGGTAGTGACGAAGAGTCTGGTGACGCTCTCGTCGCCAAGGATGCGAACAGTCCGAAGACGAGGTCATGGTCGACGATAGTGTTCCAGAGCGTTATCCTGATCTTGTCGCTCATCGTGTTGGGTCTCTTTATTAAGGGTTTCATCGACGCGGATGATGTTGAGGTGTGATTTCGTCACGAGAAGTGTTCTCGCTGGGGGTTACTCATGCACGATCGATTCATGCAACGTATGTAGTTCGACCTGGACAAGGCTCTCAAGAGCGCGCTCGGTGGTGGACTCAGCGGAGCAGCAGGTGAGGAAGTATGCATTCAATTGTTATCGATGATTCATGTTTTCGTGTCTAGCCATGGTCCTCCAGGTCTTGACCCTCATGGTAAGTGCCGATAAGCGTTTACATTCGACAATACTTAGTAGTTGGACATAGCCTCTCCGGACGGTCATGAATTACCAATATCGTTACGGGACGACGACCGCAGAAGCGATCAAGACGCTTTATGCAGATGGTGGCTGGACGAGGTATTATCAGGGCCTCGCCGCCGCTCTCATTCAAGGACCCGTGTCACGCTTTGGTGATACTGCAGCCAATGCTGGCATTCTCGCTCTCTTACAGAGCAATACCTTCATGAGAAAGCTCCCGACACTCGTCAAGACCATTTTTGCGAGCGTGGCCGCGGCATGCTTCAGGATGCTTTTGACACCAGTTGACACTGTCAAGACTACCATGCAAACTCAAGGGAAGGATGGTATACCACTCCTCAAAGCTAGAGTTAGTCATCACCTCGTGGGGATGACGCAACCTCATGCATCTTGGTCTCGCTTCTAGATCAAGAAATATGGCATTGGTACTCTCTGGTACGGTGCGTTGGCAACGGCGGCAGCCACGTTCGTGGGCCATTATCCGGTTCGTACCCTCTCTTTACTGCCCTGTTTGCGGATCTGAATCGGATCTGTCTAGTGGTTCGGGACATACAACTACCTCGATGCAAACCTTCCTCTGCCCACTACCTTTTTTGAAAAGCTTCTCCGCTCGGCGGTTATCGGATTCGCAGCGTCCGTCGTTTCCGATAGCGTCTCGAATTCCTTACGGGTCATCAAGACCTACCGCCAAGTCAACGCGACCCGCATCGGGTATCTAGATGCAGCGCGAGCAGTGATTGCGGTCGATGGCGTCCGGGGCTTGTTTGGACGAGGCCTGAAGATCCGGATTTTGACCAACGGTCTACAGAGCATCATGTTTTCCATACTGTGGAAATTGTTTTTGGATTTGTGAGTGCATGCAGTTTCGGTGCTCTATATTCCAAGGTGCTGATGGGGCTCTGGCTTTACAGATGGGACGAGATGACTACCTAATTATGGTAGGGTCCATTATGTTTATCTACGTTGATACTCATCCATATACGTAATATCCAATATCTTATCTAAACTCAGTTCCTTGACACCGGACTTTTTTTTTTTTTGCTAAGGACGCCCATCAGCCACGAGTTTCGTACAGTATATCTATGAAATGCAGCCGACATCAAGTGCCGCTCTTTGACTTCTGTTGATCAAAGGATATGTCGCTTGAATGGACACCAAATTCCTGTGCCATAAGCAGCACGGATTTGGGCGACCAGATTCTACCATATTACAGTATCTCGTGCGATCCTCGATACCGCAGCCCGATGATAGAACTCGAGTAACCGGTGGACCCCATGGCCCATCACTGTTTAGAATACAATGATTTCGCAAGCCAGACTCGCCTACGTCTTGTCTATGGCAGTGTTGGGGATACTATACCACTGGAACTCCCTGTTTGATGTAAAGAACACACGTCGTCGCTAGATCGCTCTTGCTTCGCCCGATCTAAATCGAGTGTGGGCTCAACCGCGAGCAAGTGCCTATGATCTTGTCGATTTGCCCTTGTGATTGGCCCGCCGAGCGGTCGGTACTTGGCCAAGTTTTTCTTTTTTCCTTGCTGAATCGTAGTATGATGATGCTCGCGTGACCGAATGACTAGTGTGCTGTGGAATGAGAGACTCTCGAAAACGTTTGAACCTCAAACCTGGTCCTGGCCACCGAGTGGGTATCGTCCGCGCTGACGTTAGTCCACAGACGGGGGGCATGACGAAAACGAGGATCCGGATCCATGCCATCCAACCCCCGTGTCTACATACTCAATCCTGATCGCGAACGGTAGCCATGATCAGGGGCCAGGGTGGCCTAAACACCTCACACGGGCTGTCTGGCGTGGCTGTTCTGTGGGAGCGCGAGTACCTATTCGACTCGTGCCATGCGGGACCGAACCTAAACACGACCAACCCGGTTGTTTCCCGAGTTATTGTGCATCGCCCCCGATCGGGCCACCGATCCGGTACAGAGGCCATGCTTGTGTTCCATTGCTCGATCGCTCGGCCCGCATCTTTATGTCGTGCGACGGCGCATCTCATACCGCACGTCGGCCGAATTCACCCAAGTGACACGAACGTTCGAGTGGGCTCATTCATAAATGTGTGGTCGCCGTCGGCGCCAAGACGCACAACGTATAATTAATGAATAACCTTCTCAGGCTCCGATTCGGTGGACACCTTGGTATCGTCGACGTCAGCCTCGTGCTACAGATACCACTGTGATATCGAGGCCGTATCGAGCGATGGCGCAATTGCGCGCGCGATGCCAACGGAGATTGTCGTGGCCAAGGGACGCTCGCCAAGCTGGAGAAGTGATCGGAGAGGTCCCGCTGGAAAGTCGGGCAGTGTACCAGGGCCATGTCGCTGAGGGCGTCGTGTTTATCGCGAAAATGTGACCCCTCACCTCACACGTGTCCACAGTCAGCCTGGATCCATCTCCATGTTCCAAAAGAAAAGGGAACGATCACGGGGTGTTACCATAATGGCCTGTTGTTCATCTACGACAGGTTGAGGGCCCGGAAAACATCATCTGAAATGAAGCCGTGCCCATCGGCCATGTAAGAGTTACTCTCCCTTGGTGCGCGGGTTCGCGACGAGTCAAGAACCGTGTGTACTCATGCGGTTTTGCGAGGGGACGTGTCTACCACCCAGGACGACGACGCAGAAGGTGCGGTGCATGCAAAATCCAATGCGATCCGTTGGAGACATTTCCCCGATCATACACGGCTGGAAAATGTCGGGAGGGGTCAAGCTGGGCGCCCGTCGCGGTGATGCCACTGCACTCGGCCGAGCACTCGAGTTGACCGACGACGTTTCCTGCGACTCCGAATGATGTCGGCATGTATAGTGGACGTCTGATACGGTTAGCGAACCAAGAAATCCCGTATAAATGTTGGTTGTGGTGCCTCCGCTGGGAGTCGAGTTGAGGTATAGTGAACTGCCGAGGACTTTGATGCGAGCACCATTCTTCATGAGGATATTTTCTACGTAAGTGTTGGCGACCACGTCGGTTCCTTTAGCTTCATAGAAAGACAAGTCAGGTACGATGATGAAGCGTTGTACTTGGCCGAGACTCCCAATGGCAATTCTATGAGAGCCGTTGTGAATGCAGGTTTTGTACATCCACGTTGGGTTGGAAAGGAACACAATCATTCAAATCGTTGTGGACAGTCGATCCTCGTTGGTGAAATACGAGGGGCGGTAAATGCCCATGTTCCCAGCCATCGAGCAAATAGGAAACTGAAGATAAGCTTATTCTGGTTAGTTAATAGGAAAAGTTGTTCTGTTGGTGTGTAAGAGACAATTAATAGGCCAAAGGATGGGAGAGCAAGACGTCCCCAAAAGGGTAAGACATTTGGGGTGAGACCTTCGATGAGAACGTTCGAGGCGTTGCCCACGGTGAGGGCACTGAACGCGCAAGGACGGTGGAAGAACCGCCGGCGGTGCCAGTCTATTGAATTACAAGAAGGGGGACTAGATGGGAGGCAGGGGAGGAGATGCCACCGTACGTGGTCATGTACTTCCGCCGTAGAGGTGGAGATTGTGTCCCAGGAGAAACTAGAACGTGAGGCAAACACGCGTGAGGCCGCGCAGGCGGGTTTCGGAGTAGAGTGCACGAGCACACGTTCCGGAGCTCCATATAGTAGGAGTTTAACGACAGACTGGCAATTTTAGATGTATACTGAATACCAGTGAATTCGATGCGAGGGTCCTGGAGACCGGCGATTACGAGGACGGTGTTGACGCGATAGCAGCGGTCGAGAACAAAGGTCCCGCCCGACCTTCAGGTGCCGAGCGGGTCGTCTTGGCCAGGCCCGATAGGGGTTGTTGGTGTGGCCGTCGACCCTGGACCTGAACTTGCGGAGGGATGCGACGGCGACGGGTGCAAGTCATATAAGGAGTGGGCCGAGCGGACCGGACAGGATCGATAACCAGGAGTAGCCACGTGAGTACGAGTACTTGAATGGACCCTCTTCCCCTCCATGTCATGGCTCCGCCCATATTCGCGTCTTCTCCCGCCGTCAAGGCTGTCGTTACCCTCATCCTCATCGAGAACTCACAACGCATGCTCAACCCATGGAACGACCTTCGACAACACTACCTTCCAACCCTTCTCGGCACTCTCCGCATGGCCAACCCAATCGTACCCGTCAGTTTCGTCCCAGTTCGTCTCTCGGTCGCTCACCTCGTCCCAGATACCCGTCCTGTGGCTCACTACCGCACCCGTCGGTGATGATGCCGCATCTCTCCAGTCCGCACCCCCGCGACAGTACAACCAGCTCCCAGACCTCAAGTTCAGCCTCAGTCCAGATAACAAAATAACCTCTCGGATCATCCATAGGGCCACGGAGGTCAGATCATTGCTCTTCCTCCCCACACGTCCCAACCCGTCCCGTTCCAGCTCATGCTCGAAGCCGCCACACAATTCCAGGGTGGTCCTGTCAACCTCCATCTCTTTGTCGTCGCCGCGTCACCGCCCAACCCAGGCACGTGGGGCGTCTCAGTAACGATGCCTACCCAGATAGGCCAATCAGAGTGGCGTCTACTTGGCCACCAAATCGCCCAGGTACCGTGACCCGATTATCCTCCCGAGTCATCCTTTTGATCCTTCATCAGCTCGGAATACACTGCCACATGATCCTCCCCGCTTCGCAAGACATGTCGCCCATGAATGAACTTTTCATCACCAGTGTATGCCTTATTCTCCCCCTCCTCCCTCTGCACCTTACTCATGCACACCTAGCTTGAGCTCCAGCACCATACACAGGTCTCCCCTTGGTTCCCAACGAGTCCTGATTACAACTTTCTTTTGTCTGGAAATCCCGCCGGTTCGTCCGCACGCTCGGCACGTTTCAATAGAATCACTCATACCCGCTCTAGATCCTCCTGCTATCGAGCCCGTCCCACAGGTCAGCTCAGTCTGTTGTACCTCTTCTTTGCTGACCTGCTGCAGCAAACCCTTGTCTCCGTGGCTCGTCCGCCCGTCCATCGACATCAATCATACCCACAGGATGTCCAGTCCACCACCGTGCCACCGCCACAACAAAAGGAGTCGATGCCCAGCCTAGTGAGTTCGCTACAAAAGGTGCACGGTCTGAGCCGCAAGAAGCTCTATGGTACACAGCCCCCCAGACAACCCTTTGTCCGCGAGGAGCCTGTCGTCCGCACCAAATACAAGAGCACACCAACTCCCTTATCTATTACGGTAGGTTCACAACCCATATCCGAAGACGGTCGCCCTATCGCCAAGACAAAGGTAGATCGCGGTCGACGAGCCGATAGACCGTCCCGTATTGGCGACGTTTCCACTTCGATTTCACCTGGGCGGAGGAGCCCATGGAATCGCGTCTCTTCCGACGTTGGCTCTTCGCCATCATCTCCGACGACCTCCCTCTCTTCTCATAATGCCACATCCCCGACCATTCCGCTATACCCTGACCTTGCAGGTTACCCCACCAGCCCTCCGACGGCGTCCGCGAGCTTTTCGTCTAGCATGATGTCCCCTGTACCCATACCTGACATGAGCTTTTCTACTCCGCTCCATGATCCGTCTGGGGAATACTTTTCGATATCACCTCCCACTGCTACACCTGTTTCCTCACAGGGCCCCACTTGGACGCCCATGTCCAAGCCTGCTCCCCATCCCGTCCCAATCGGCAAGCCCGCAACGTCCTCCGTTGGGAGACGTCATTCGCAGGATCTTGGACATGGTCCACATGTGCAGAGCCTCAGTGCCATGTCCGGCAAGTATAGGCTCGACAGTATCTCCACCGAACCCCGTCCGAGCCCCAAGAACACCCAAAGAGTCAAGGATGCGGGCGACGTCCCATTCATCTTTTCGGCCGAACTCGAGGCGGCCACAGCGGCTAAACTAAAGGCCGTGCTACAGTCTACATCGCCCGCGACGCCGTCCAACGTGACCACGAACCAATTCCCCGCGTTTACGTCAGGAAATAATGTGAATTACACTGCTATGGAGGATACATGTGCGTCGGATCTTTTTACTTTACTTTATTTTATTTGCGGTTTGATGACCCAATGGACCTTTTTTATAATTTAATTATGTGCGATGCCCATGGTGATTGGTGATTGTCGATGCGGCCCTCGTGATAGATGTCGCGTCGCAACCGTCCAGCACCATGCAAGACGCGTGTCCAACGATGGTCCTCATGGCGATGACAAACGGAGATGCCAATGGCGGTGATGGAATCCCCTATTCTCACTTCGTTGGAAGCACGTCGAGTTCGTTACAAGGCTGGGCCGGTTAACTCGGGTCGACATCCAGACGCGTGACATGGACAGCGGTTCTTCTTTCGTTCGTTTAGTTCCATGCCGCTATCCGCATCCATGACAACAGTCTTGACCAGCGGCCATATCCATTCAATTCGATATATCTCAGCTGCACTCCGTGGCCTTTTCGCGCGCTCGGTTCGGCATGTACGATTCCTCGTAGTCTTTTTCAAAGTGGGGACTTTGCAGACGCTTTCTCGCCCTTGTTGATACCTTTTTTTTTCTTGTGCATGGATGGTTTTATATTTTCATCTCCTCTTTTTTTGTCTCTCTCCTTTTTGTAGTTAGTGTAATGAATGTATCAACACGGTTTTCATTTGCAAGACCCGGCTGGCCGTCTTTTTTTATTGGACGCTCCTGGGGTTCGCAACTCTGGATCTTGGCTGGGGTCGCTTGCAGTATCGGTCGGTGTCGACAAAGTGGTCAATAAACCTTGGACGGGCCGAGAGTCAAATGTGCTGACCGCAAACTTGTGTGATCCGATTGTGCTTCTTCGGAGTACCGGACCGGTTATCTCGTTGTTTTTGATCCTTTGGACGACAAGCGAGGTCGGCAGGCTCGGCGGGTGGCCCGTCAGGGTCCGTGCTCGAACATTTCGAGGGGGGGCTCGCTCCGTCCAGCGACCGCGATGCTGGAAAACGGAGCGGTGTGGCTCGCGAACGACGCTGACGGCACCTCCCACAGCGTCAGGGTGTAAGTACGGTACTGCGACCGTCCTGGTGGTCATGCATGGTCAGCCTGGAACGAGCCTTTCATACCCAACTCCCCCAACCCCCCCCCCCCTTCTTTTTTTTTTCCCCTCCCCCCCCCCCCCCCCCCCCCACCCCTCCCCCACCACCAC
>JBBPJV010000529.1:0-20003 GCA_038088915.1 Sutorius aff. eximius
CGGACCCCATTTTTAACGAGCACGCAGGACGGAAAACGTTGCCTACCCGATATTGTCGACTGGTAACCGAAGCGAGCCCACGAGGCCTCGCCAGCTCGGATGCACGGTTTAGGCCACTCCTCGCCCCAGGTCGGCTCTGCGACTCTGACTCAAGCAGCCATGTAAATCGGCTACAGATCAGTGCCGTACGGACCTGGCGGGTTCGTACCCGCCTCCGACGGGACGCGTGCATTCCGAGTCGCTCGCTCGTCCGTGTACCAAGGTTATCCGGGACACCATACATCACCGCCCACACCTTCCGATCCGTTTCACCGCACGCGAAGCCACCCCCGCCCCGAACAAGCGCGCGCCCCAATCTAAACGCGATCTCGCTTGTGGGTGACGATTCGAACAAAAGGGGGGGAATGTCGGGGATTGGAGGGGATCGTCTGACGATCATGAAGTCGGATGGGGAGATTAATCGATCGAGGTAATCGAGGCACGAGGCACTGTTGGAGTGTGGTCTGGGCCCCGCCGGGGTGGCTGTTTGGGGGATCCAGGCGCTCATCTCGTGCTTGCCTTTGTCGGGGCGGGCGCGAGGGGTTGACCTCAGAATGGCACCGCTGGAGTGAATGCAGGATAAGATGCCCGACCCAAATGAGGGATGGGAGGGCGATGTGGTTTCGGTCTGGCGTGAACCCTGAGGGAACGCCGCGAGGGGGTGTACTTGGTCGTCCCAACGTCATGGAACGAATGTAGGATAAGATACGTGACCCAAATGAGGGATGGGACTTCAGTCCGATTTGACTTTGGGGGGAACGCCGCAAGGGATTTTGCGTCGCATTTGCGACGTACGCCATCCAGAAGGGGACATGTCCGTCATGTACCAATGGGTCTAAAAGGCGATATTGCTTCTCCAGCGTACCGAGTGCTTGCATGGCGGCTCCTCGTCGGGTGTCTTGCTGGACAAAGAACACTATTCCTAACCCGACTAGGTGCGTTTTTGATCGGCTCCCTGAACTCGAGGGATGATTGAGAAAGAGTCGCCAACGTCTCCCGAACTACGAGGAGCGCAAATCGCCACCGTATCGCTTCACTTGGGTTCCAGAAGATCTCGAAAGTTACCTTGATCAGTCTTGCATAGCCCAACGAATGCTTATGGAATGGAGAGCGACTCTTCGACCGAGCAAGCCAGATTGGGAATGGTGCAATTTAACCGATAAACCGCTTCGTATGATCAGAATGACCGTCACAGTAGTCTCCTGATCTCCGAGTTTTAAATCTGGCTGAAAGAGGTTCGGTCAATTACTTACCCTATGGAATGGAAACCGAGCGAGAGGTCTTGCATTCTGGGCCTGGCGATAGTGGAAGTGGTCAATGAATCATGTACGATGGCTTTGCCTCCAAGCATTGGGTAGCTGCTCAGGATCTCGGTAAAGCCAGCAGTCGAATCAAGTCAGACTCTGAGTCATCTTGACACTCCGAAAGCACCAAGCGAGTCGGATGAATGCATAAATATCTATTACCCCTAAGCTCTATGAGCAAAAGGAAGCAGCATGAATGCAAGATCATTCAACAGGACTACAGACATTCAAAGGAAGGCCGGACGTATCGAAAGATACTGGACTCTGGCAGATGGAAACGGTTCCGTCGTACAAGTGTCTGAGAAATCACGATCGCGTCCGCTGCGGGGCACATTCGATACGCATGGTGGTCTAGGTTTATGCGTTTTGGTAATTGCTGGGTTGGACACCTGGAGCGTGTTGGGGAGTTGGCGTGACGATGGGTGTTTTTTGGGGTGGGGGCGGTCCGCGAACGACGGGCGCGCGGGGTTCGTCATCGACGACTTGGTAGCCTTCACGACCGCTCGAAGTGAACCCACCAGGCATGGACCAGACTATTGCAGCGATCAGCAACCAATGTAAGGGAACGGTGGTCAGGAACTCGCCTGTAGGACCACTGATGTCAGCGCCGAGACCCATGAATTGAGAACCTCTCTGGCGGAGAGCGAGTATGAAGGTCAACGCAGTTGGGAACTACGGAAGAAAGGGGTTTCGTATTAGTGGGTGCGTAGCCGTCCGGGATATGGGGGGGTTGACAACGCGCCTTGAGTAACCAGAGAAGGAAGAAGAGTAGCTTCACGAAACCATTCATTTCGTTATTAAACATACAGATGATGTCAAAGAGGATCGATGTAGAGAGGATACCAGAGAACTGTCGGTCGTTGAGTTGTGACGTGGCTGCAAAAGGGAGTGCGCAGCATACCAACTTGAGCGACTGCACCGCGTCATTGCTCTCGTGCACGAGAGCCCCGAACAAAAATATGGGTAGATTGTATGCCGGCGCGGAGAATGGACTGATGATGAAGGATAACACCTGAGGGACGTTGGCGGGTTGTGAGGGACATGAGGGGAAAAGGTAATAAGATTTAGGGTCATACAGCGCCAGCTAACACGAGTTTTCCGGGATCGAGTCCTTGAACAAAGTCTGCCATGGATCTTGAACGAAGCTAAGATGTCTGTCGGTCTTGAGTGTGTGGTCGAGAGGTTGGTTGTATGGTACAAGGATCGTGAGTAACGCTGACCATTTATGCTCTGCCCAGTCAAAATACCGTTCAACGTGTTCTCGACGAGTGGGTCGGCGGACAACTTGGTCCATTTGGAGTTCATTGATGACGGGGCGGTCCAATCGAACTTGCCTTGACTCAAGGCATGATGGCCGGTCCTTCTTACAGACTTCGAAACTCAATGGGGCATGCGCGACGAAGGCTCAGTTACAAGCTCGTCACTGTCACTGATCGTTGGCCTAGTGCATTTTAATGCCTGGAAAGAACTGGCGTTATTCGAGCAATGTTGTTTTCGAGCGCGTGGTGGAGAAGGTATGGTTGTCTTGTGCCCAACAAGTTCTTGACTTTCAACTCGATGTCTAGATCTTCCCTTGGCGGTATAGACTCTCGCTCTAGAAATAAGAGGCTTGTGCTGGTTCGTCCATGATGTCACTCATGCAGCAAGTCGTGTCCTTCCAAGACTGCATCTCGTGATATCACGTACGAACTGTTTTCGACCTGCTTGTGGGTAACCCGCCGATGATGTTGCTATTGTTTAGTTCAATTGTCGACCAACTGGGCACAAACCTTTGTCTCTATAGTCCTCTGGGACGTAGAGCGTATGAATTAGAGGTTTTCACAGGCAACCATACTAGGATATGTGGGCAAAAACATGTCACATACGTATTCGCGGACTCGTGAACCACGGTATCAAGGGGTTGTATCGAGGTTGTGTGGGTGCGCTGTATGTGTATCGATCGATGGGATCGCTGGCTGACTGGTGAGAAGTCACGTTTGGTGTGGAAATAGATGATCTTTGGCGGACCGCTCACCCGTCTCGAACGGGGCGCTCTTACTGACCATCATGTCGCTCTGGTGTTTGCTCGCTACCGCCGTTGATCATCCGGCTATGGAGGAAACGCGCAACACTGAAAAGATATAGCCAACTTGTTGGATGATTCGGAGAACAAGGTAGGATACATTCATGGTCTCATTCCAAATAGTTCACCCATCATACAGATTAGCATCCAGGTTCAGGGCCTTGGCGTAACGCACGATCACCCGCTTCCGCCTGTCCTATCCAGTGTGCTCACGCTATCCATCACGCCGCGCTCCATATTTGCAAGTTCTTCGTACCCCGTCCTCCGCTTGACGGTTACTTGGCATCCTGACCTCCACTCTGTACCAGTCCACGTCCAAAAGTGTGGTTAACGAATGCTCCGTGCGGCCTCTTCTCGGGATCTCGATCTTGCACTCGGGTTCGTTGGAGAAGTCACAATATCACGCCGCGAGTATGTTGGCTCGTCCCTGGTTCGTCCGGTTTCGTAGTGGCATCCACCCCCCATTCCCATGCCCCAGATCGCACCGAACTGCATCCTGTATGCCAAGCCTATAGTACAACAGGGGCTACTTGGGTTGGATGTTGACCAAGCTGTTGGGCACGCGCGTGATGGTGAGACAGACCATAAACGCCGTCAAAAGTGAGTCACGTCCGTCGCATGACCTTGTTCGATATTCATGATCAAAATGTCGCAGGATTCTGTTCTGTCCGCGGGACCTGAGCGAGGCAGCTCGTCGTGCCCGACAGTGGCGTCACATCGGGAAGACGACGACGCTCATGATTGCCGTGAAGCAGACGGCAGACTCTTTACGCAAGGTGCTCAGCTCTGCGCTGTTTCACGTGTAACTCGGAGAGACTTGGAAATTTGCCTGCCGAGGTTAGTTTTGGAACGGCGTGATTGGGGTGATGGTGACGGACCCTTGTAAAGATCGCATTGATAGCTCGTGGGCCTGCGAGCGAAAGGAGGCTGAGAAGGATGGCAGCCGTAATGACAAACCAAGCAGTGTTTTGCGTACCAGTAAATTCGTTCATGTTATGCTCGATGCTCGGGAGTGGAAGAGCATGACAGGATCACGGGCGAGCGCGAAAGTTTGGGGTGACGGAGCAAGAGTGTGGAGGAGGGTGTCAGTGTGGAACATATGTGCGCTGCTCATCCCATTATACAGTATATCTGATAATAGGCCAAAGTATAAGGGGATACGGATTAACCCAGCCACGCCGTCACTGCCCAACGACGACAAATGTCCATTTGACCCAAGATGTTGTTCAAGAAGATCTACATCATGGGTTACTGACTGCTGGCGAGACCTGTAACATTTTTTTCTCATGCAGAACGCAGAAAGTATTGGTGCATAGCAGAGCGACATGCGTCATCGCTCGTTATCATAGCTAGTATAGCATTCCATTCCTTGGGTATATAAAGGTCCTTGCTGTCGTAGATGGTCGTAGTCGTCTTCCGCTCGTCCATTCATCTTCCCTCGTCATGGGTAGTCGTGTCCCAAGCTCTGTCTCGTGTCCCAACAGAAACACCAATGGGTAGATTTCTCACCATCAATACGCGAGGATTTCGCCCGACGTTGCGTACAGTTAATGTATGGGGCATGCGGTTCTGGTGAGTGGAAGCTGAAATGAACCCAGATCGGTGGGAAGGAGCTCCGTCGTGACTTGAATCTGGCGTTTCACCGGCACCTATCACTGCCACATTATTAACTCTTGTTCTAAGCAAATGTTTGTGCATGACGAGCAGCGCCAAACCGAAACAAGGCAGGTTTCAAAGAGATGATATTGTAACGTGCGATCAGAACAAGGGAGTGCTGGAGGTGGGGGAGAAGAAAAGAAAATAGTCAGAAAGACAGTCAGTACTCCGACATCTATAGATGATCGATGAGAGGTTACGATAGAACCATCGGCGTGCGACGTGCCGGCCGAGCTCGGCATGGACGGACTTCAGTCCGTTCGTAAGCTCGCTACTATCCACACAATGACTGGGACATCCCACGTTCTTCGGGCGCCAACAAAGCGTGTTTGTGAGCCAATCTCACTACAGCGAGAGATGACTGCATAGGTGAAACAAGGTCTTGTGTGCCCGAAGGGGTGAATAAAGCAACCGGGTCGGAACCGGGGATGGCGAACGTGCACCTCAGGGGGCTACTTGAAGCGGTCGAGCGTACGCGTTGGTCTGGGCGGCTTTAAATTTGGATGGTCAGAGCAAGGCTCGACAAGAAAGGTCGCGTGCGAGGATGATTAGGTTGCACAGGATGGGAAAGAAAAAAGAAAGGAACAAAAAGGGATGCAGGATCCGATGCCGGCAATTAGGCGCTTGTATGAACAAAGGAATTGTTCAGTGAGAAAGCCCTAAAAGCATCACACAACACCACCACCGGGGCCAGTGAGCGTTTTCCACGACGCCGAGCAACACGACGACCGATACCCAACAAGGCCTACCGCGGATACCCAGTGGCACGATCCGAGATGGCATCCGGCCAGGACTATTACCACACCAAGCCCCATAGCTACGTGAACCCACCGTCCTACAACACCACCCTCGACCAGGACCACGACCCCGTTCTCCCTGGTGGTGTGGTCCAGTGGGATTCCATCGAGCCTGGAGTAAGTTTAAAAGAACGAGCAATGCCCAATGTTAGTCTCTCATGGCCCCACTGCTTCTAAAACAATCGACACTACAGGACGATCGCAGTATGATTGACCACCTTTTTCTCTTACATTCTTGTATATACAGGTTACACAACCTGTGGGTTGGACCCCAACCGACGACCAACTCTTCATTAGGGAGTACGGCCCGCCAGGTGACACCCACATGGTGCCCAACGTCGAATTTATAAAGCAACATTTCTTCAAGGAAGGAAGATTGACAGAGAAGCAGGCGCTGTACATACTCTCCAGAGCGACGGCAATCCTATCGCGTGAATTAAATCTCGTCAACATAGGAAGCCCCGTAACGAGTGAGTTCTGTCCTTCTTGCTCGTCGTCAGTGTATGTGACCGGTCGTGTGCCATTTTCGGACCCATCGTAGTATGTGGGGACATCCATGGCCAATACGTCAGTCGTCTCTTTCTTTCAACTCCATCAATTGCCATATAAATGAACTGATCCGCCCCATCCCTGGCCTGCTTCAGTATGACCTTATGAAACTCTTCGAGATCGGAGGGAGTCTTTCGGATAGTTCATATTTATTCCTTGGTGATTACGTTGATCGTGGAAACTTTGGCATCGAAGTGCGTCTCTTTTCAATCTGGCTTCTCCGATACGCCAAAACACCACCTATCATACCTTCAGTGCCTGTTATACCTCTACGCGCTCAAGATTCAGCGTCCCAAAGACATCACTCTCCTTCGTGGCAACCATGAGTGCCGGCATCTGACAGAATATTTCACTTTCAAACGTGAATGTACGCATGTCCTCGCGAAAACCCCCAGATTCGCCCAAGCTCAATGTGATTAATGTCTGCTTTCTTCGTGTAGGCCTCCACAAGTACTCTCAAACCGTGTACGATGCGTGCCTGGAATCATTCAATGCACTACCGGTTGCTGCACTCGTTGATGGCCGCTTCTTTTGTGTTCACGGTGGCCTTTCCCCAGAGCTCATGACCCTAGACGACATCGAACGAGTGCGTGCTCCTTGTCACATCATATTCCTATTCTAGGATAAATAGCAGGCGTGCGATTGATGAACTTATCATAGCTTGATCGCTTCCAGGAACCCGGATCTAGCGGGCTACTTTGCGATCTCCTGTGGTCGGACCCTGTCATGAATTTTGGATTCGAACATGAGCCTTCCGCACATGGTCCCCCATTGGCTCCCGGAACGACATTTGAACATAATGCTACCAGGGGTTGTTCGTACTTTTATACGTGAGAATTTTATCCCTCGAGTGGGTGTCCGTATGACGGAAACAAGATATTGCATTTCAAAAGGTATGAGGCAGCATGCCACTTCCTCGAGCGGAACGGCTTACTTGGGATCGTGCGGGGTCACGAGGCCCAGGACGCAGGGTATGTTCTGGTCACTTCCCTTGTGTCCCTTAGCAGTCATCCACGTTCCAGATACATGATGTACCGCAAAACTCCAACTAAAAAGTTTCCTTCCGTCATCACTGTCTTTAGTGCACCCAACTACCTTGATGTCTACCACAACCGCGGTGCCATTATCAAGTACGCCAACAAGAACATTACGATCAGGCAGTTCAATGCAAGTAGCCATCCGTATTGGCTTCCGAATTTCATGGATGGGTTTACATGGAGTCTACCGTTTGTCGGTGCGAAGAGTATGTCCTCCATGTCTGCCTGAAGGGTTCCGCGTAGCTCAATGGTCTTGTCTTGCACAAATATTACTAGTCACAGAGATGCTACTCGCGATCCTCGCGACCTGTAGCCCAGAAGAGCTTGAAGGTTTGGAAGACGAGGAAGACGATGATCATGTCGATCTTGCGCTGCCGCTTTCGGATCTCGCAGTGAGGAAACAACAGATCAAGAACAAGATTTTGGCAGTTGGAAAGATGCAGCGGGTGTTCCAGCTTCTGAGGTGCGTCGTGATGTTGTGGGTTGTCTTTGTGTAATTTCGGATTCCGGGTGGGGATCAATGCGTTCATTGGATCCGCAATCACCTGCTGCCAACGGCTAGATGGCTAGGAAGTCCTTGTCACGCCTTTTTGCATTTGCTTCCCATCCTCCCTCTCATACCCCCCAGCCTGATCGATTGTTGACATAACTTTTCTCCCACAGAGAGGAGGCCGAGAATGCCTCCGAGCTGCTCACCTTCCCCGTCGAAGACCACAGAGGTCCCGACATGCTTACCGCCAACGGTGCACAAATCAGACATTACATTCGCAATTTTGCAGAGGCGTTCGTTGCATTCTTCTCCTTTTTGTGCCCTGGTGTGAACTGATGCCCGCCTTACCGCCTTCTTTCGCACGTACACTACCGATGCGCTACGATGAACGTCCAATAGTCGTCGTTCCGATCTAGCCAACGAACGTATCCCAATGTTCAAACCCGCCGACGAGCCAGACTACCCCGTCATCCCCGCTCCAAGCATGCGTCGTCGTGGATCAAATGAATCAAACGACCTCGAAGAACTTGGTATGGAAATTCGCAAGCTGGAAGAGGAGGTCGACAGTGTGGATATGCACACGATGCAACAGAAACAGAAACAGCAGCAACAGCAACACAGGCGAACGACGGAACGGGTGGTGGAGACCAGGCGAAAGACGACTACAAGAACGACGTCGTCCAAGAGGTACGATATGGCCTGAGCGAGGGTGGGCCGAAAGGGGTGATCTAGAAAGTGTTGGCGATCTATCGAGACTCGGACAAGACGGAATTTGTGTGCGTGTTCTGGAGAACCCATGTATTAGTGCTTGTTGTTCTACTGATCGTTTGTTATATCCAACGAGCATGTTGTACATATGTACATGGATCATGTTTTGTCTTCCCTCCTCACCTCACGTGGTATGTTGGGATGTTACTTGATTGAAAATTAGTCTTCTAGTTAACCACGGTCACGAACCCAACACGCCGCTTGCGACATCAGGGTCCAGATACAAATCATCAGACCACTCCTTATACTCTTCTGCAGCCTCGATCAAACTCTTTCCCTTGCTGTTAGCCAAATCAAGGACCATCCTGTGGATGGGCAGCCGAATTGGGGGATCCTCCAACCGAGAGACCTTCTCGAACGCGATGCAGGCCTTGTTGGGATCGCCGTCATAGTGGGCAGGGGAGCGGAGCATGGAGCGCCGTTGAGATACGGTCAGTTCGGGGTTGGTATACGCGGGGTGGGGAGGGGACATCTTGGCGTTCTTGGTTACGATTTCTGTCAGGAACGGACCGGGTTCGAGGATGGTGATCTATTCGCGTTCAGCTTCCATTTACAAAGGCCAAAGGCGTGAAGAAGCTCTCTTGCCTTGATGTTCCAGGCGGGGTCCAATTCTTTTGCGAGGGCCTCGGTCAACGCCTCGATCGCGAATTTCCTGGTTGGATCTGAGCCCGAGGTATGACCCGATGATATACAGACCAGACTTGCGTGGCACAATAATGTCCAGAACACGCAAAACTCTCGACGCCACATCCGGAGGACATCTGAAGAAGCCTCCCACCCCGAGGCTGGTTCACGTCCCTAAAGAACCGCACGGCCTCCCTGCTGACATGCGCAGCACCCCAAAAGTTGACCTCAAAGATGTCGCGTGCGAGTGCGTCGTCGATGGATTCGACCTCCCCGTTGAGCATCTTCCCCGCATTGTTGAACACGACGTCGATCCGCCCAAATGCTTCCCGTGCTGTCGCAAACGCAGCTGAGATGTCGGCAGGCTGAGTGACGTCCAGTTTGACGACGACGAGTTGGGTGGGAGGGTATCGCTCGACGAGGTCGGACAACACCTCGGGCTTGCGAAGCGTGGCGACGACGCTATCCCCCCGTTCCAAGAGATACCCAGTCAAAATGCGACCGAAACCGGATGAAGCACCTGTAACTGCAACACATTCAACTACGTGTAACCTGTGCAGAGGTGGACTTACTGAACCAGACTCTGGGTTCTGGCATGGGGTAAAGACGGCGTCACTGGGTGAGACGCATTGAACATTCGTCGTCGCAGCACTACAGGGCAACTCGCGATAGTCGGATCAAAACGGTATGAGCGCCCAAGAAGGAAGCTCAAAGGTTGCGACACCGGTGTCAGATAACAGGGCGAAGACGATCGATGCGGACGACGGTCACGCAGGGGGTGAGAAATATGGCGGCAGTTTCAGTGCATCCCGATCAAATTGTAATGTTCTTGAGAGTGGGCCTATGTCGTGGGTGATGATTGGCGTTGTCGAATGGTGGCTCAGGATCAGGACAATAACTGTCCCTTCAGGTGCTGAGCCTGGGGCCCTAGATGGAGGAGTATCCGAAGAGACTTGTGTTTTTTTTTTTTTTAAAAAGAAAAGATGGCTCTCCTGTGACTCCTGTTGGTGTGCACGGCAGCGCATAGACTGTTGTTGCGAGTCGTGGGCATCGCAGCAGATGGGTTTGCGATGATCTATGATTTCCTGTGTGACCAACCTGCACTTACTGGACAGTGCAGATCATCGAGGACCTGTTTCACGAGCGTGCCTTAAAAGAGTAGAGCAGATCAAGAGCGAGCGCGACTAATCGAAGAACTAACTACGAGTTGCTAGTACGAGTGAATACACTAGGAATGAATAGCTTACCTCAGTCGCGCATAAGACAACGGACTGAGGTGTACGGGTACAAAAAGGGTCCAACTTATATACGTTAAGCGGAAAGTTGATCGCGTGGGTCTCGGAAAAGATCCAAATGGTCCATGTCACGGAAGTAAGATGACAATGCGCGATCGTGTGATATACGCGAGATAATGAAGTGTTGGAATAGCAAGCGCGCGCGCAACCATGACTGCGACCCGATGTCCACGGGTTGCCGCCCATGGACTACGCTATCTCGCGTATATCACACGGTCATGCATTTTCATCTTACTTCTGTGACATGGACCATTTGGATCTTTTCCGAGACCCACGCGATCAACTTTCTGCTTGACGTATATAAGTTGGACCCTTTTTCGTACCCGTACACCTCAGTCCGTTGTCTTATGCGCGACTGAGGTAAGCTATTCATTTATAGTGTATTCACTCGTACTAACAACTCGTAGTTAGTTCTTCGATTAGGTGAATACTATAGTCTGCTGTCTTATGCACGACTGAGTTAGTTCTTCGATTAGTCGCGCACCCTTTTTCCACAGTCGGCCAAAATCTCACATGAAGTGCATGGGTGGCAACCCCACTGAAAACTGGTTATGAGTGGGTATGTCCGTATGTGACCTGATGTGAGATCGGCCATCTCTGTGTGACCCTATCTTAAATTTCTGCGACGCAATGTACTGTAATGCGATCGTCGTCATCGTCAATCGCAGAATTCGTTGGGGCCACGCATGTTCACATCGCAATTGGCATCACACGATACAATCAGATTCTGTTATCTTGATGTGATTATACCACACACTTTGTACAACACACGCTCGATATCGCAAGAACACACAAGTACCTACACCTCTCGAACCCAATCTTCCCAACACCAACCCATGGAACAACAATATGTTTGCACCTGCCGGCGATACTGTGATCAGCAACCTTGACTTGTCAGTGAAATGACCTTTTACCGACACCTCGCGGATGCTCCAGGTGATGAATGTGCAGACATCAACATCTCGAAGGCACTCTCCCTCAACGCGGCTCGTAGTGCTCTAGAACGCTGGAATAAATTTACTACCCAATCCGAAGGAAATCAGATCCAAGGCTCCCAACCTGGGCTGAGTGCATGGGTATACATGTTTACTATTGTTTGTGTTGTGACCGCCCACCTAGATTTCGTCAGTAAAGGTTTGCCAGGCATCGGTAATGCGATCGCAGCTGCGACGTGTGCCAGTGATCGATTGGGGAAGTCGCGGTCATGGTTGCGTGCGCGCTTGCTATTCCAACACGACACTTATATCAGGTTCCTCAGGCCGATACAACACTAGGCATGTTGGAATAGCAAGCGTGCGCGCAACCATGACCGCGACCCGATGCCCGCGGGTTGCCGCCCCTGCGCTTCATTATCTCGCGTATATCACACGATCGTGCATTTTCATCTTACTTCCATGACATGGACCATTTGGATCTTTTCCGAGACCCACGCGATCAACTTTCCGCTTAACGTATATAAGTTGGACCCTTTTTGTACCCGTACACCTCAGTCCGTTGTCTTATGCGCGACTGAGGTAGTTCTTCGATTAGTCGCACGCCCTTTTTTCCCAGTCGGCCATAATCTCACATGTCACCATTCTGCGACGCGTGAGTGAACGTCAGGTGCAGACAAGGGTGGGGATCAACACATACTACATCTAGAATAAAAACGTCGAGCCCTCTCTTGCTGTTATCGTTATCTATATTGGGGTGCCGTGTGGAGCCCAGGAGCGGGCGATGCTAGTCGGTGCGCGGGCCGGTCGAAGCCCGGGGTTATGGCGGATAGACAGCACATGAGCGCACGTGGAAGTAAACACCCACCGCTGTCCAATGTTAGTATTGTTGAGCAGTCTATCTATCACTGACCTCGAGTGCCGCATGCCAATTGTCGGCGCAGCCAATCACCATTCCAATGATTCTATCCTGAACCCATATGCGCGAGTGACAGGGTCTGCACACCTTATCGTTAATATGCACGTTCCACCCTGAGGCTTGTGCAGATAATGCGCGAGATTTGGGGTGGGCAGCTGTGTATACACGTATACCCGGATTCTGGGTTTGAGGACATCGCGTTCCGAGGGGGAGAAGCGGAGCTGATGGGGGGGCCAAATTGCACCAGTACACACCAAGGTGTGGACGTCCCCACATATGCGCGAGACGCCTGCCCGCCCCCACGTCCACCTGAGCTGGAAGCCGCGCCCTCAGCCGCACGTGGCTCGCGACGGATTCGGGTCATAGTGTTGAGCCGCGACGCATAAGCAGTTGTGCTCGACAAATACGACAGGCGAAATAGTACTAGGGGGACATGACTCCCTGAAGTTTCATTTTCAACGACTGTTTATCCATGATTATATTAGCATGTACTCCTGCTCCCACTTTGCCGCCTTACTTACATGCTTTTTTAGTGGGCCGCGACTCTGAAAAAGTAAGAAAAGGCTGAAAAAAGTGGTGCTAATTTGCTGATGCTGTATCACAGTGCGCTGTGGAGTCCGGACCCCCAGACGCAAACAGTGTCAGTACTGCAATCTTGCCCGACCCGTTCATGCGCCCTCACGATCCCGCCCGTGTAAACGTCCACCCTGTTGACGCTCACGGCTACCCATTTTTGGGCAGAATATTTCCTCTATCTTGCACGATCGCTTTCTTCCATTTCGATACCTCTTCCGAGCCATTGTTATGAATCATTTGCCTTTACACCTGACGATTGATACTTCTTAAAAACATCTCGCCCGCTCTCTTCCTCAGTTCGTGTTGTGAGGCTGAGGTAAGATGAGTTCATTCTTGTTCTCTTGACACATCACTTACAACTAGATACAGCTAACGTCGGTGTAACGATAGCCCCCATAGGCCACCAGACTTGGCTGGAAATTTTAATTTGGTGCCTTTATATATATATATATATATGTCTGACCAACTCTATGGGTGTGGTCACTTCTAAAGCCAGGTTCAGGCGACGGAATGATTGCCCACCTGGGTCACGAATCTTTGTTGCATAAATATTCAAACCTTCACTTGGTGGTTTCAGCTACAAGCCATCGGACCCCCCTGTACTTCTCCGCAGTATCCATCGGACCCTTCCCCTTCCCTATCGCCAAGCCGCGTACCATTCTGTGAAGAAAAACCCGGATTGGAGGATTGTCGGTTTCTTAAATGTGATGCACGCTTTCTGGGGATCAACCTCGACGATGGTACCTGACTCGATAATCACATACGTTTTAGATCCATCTAGTTTGGGATCCGTGCACACAGGATGTGGATGGGCCATTTTTTTGTTTGTCGTCGAGGTATCTGTGAGAAATGATCCAGACTCAAGGATCTACATTTGCGTTCGGTCCCCGTGGATAAAGACATATGAAGGTGGAGACAGTCAGTCTTACCTCGGTGTTCCACGCAGGACCCAACCTCTTTGCAAGCGCCTTGCCCAACGCTTCGAGAGCGAGCTTCCTGACCACTTTTGAGGATGGAAGGTGCCACCCTATGGTGGAACGGGCTTACGCACCATTGTATTTGCAATGTCCGCAGCATGGAAGGCTCTGGATGTCCATTCCGGATGATACCTGGAGAAGCCTACACTCTAGACTGGTCGAGTTACTTGACATCCCACGTCTTTGGGCTGACTTGTGTGTGGCCCCAAAGGCCGACTTCAAACAAATCTCATACGTTCCCGTCATTGATGGAGTCAAGCTCACGTCGACACGCCTGAATGCTTCCTGAGCGTTTGCGGACGCTGTGAGGCCGGTCCGATTGGTCACGAGTGTTTTCGTTGTAGATGCGGACACATAGAACCATATTCTAAATATTACAGCGAGATATAGTGTTGGTGGGTAAGCGTAATGTCGGTTCGTGCTTGTATCATTGTTTTTGACGAGGGCGAAGTGTTTGCTTACTTAAGCGGCGCCCACGGCGGCTGCGATACTGAACAGCTCTGCAATGGGAAGTTTGAAAATTAGCTTTCCAGTACCTTACTTCACCCCACCGGCGGATAAACGCTGCCCAGGCACTCTCTGGGAGCACGCCCCTCTTAGATGGGTTTTGCGAGGTCCAGTAGCAGCTATTTCTGAGTCCAATCTAAAGTCCGAGCTCCTATGTACATATACATGCAGGCATTGCAACGTCTGCATTGAGCGCGCGCGCGAGCTCGGAAATTGGATACGTATCGTGTACAAAATAGGAAGAAAATGAAGGAAAGAACCAATATTTCTGGGTTCCATCCTGCCGCGGCGTTTGTGATCACACCCAATTGTCCTGTTACTAGCTGGATACGCAACGTAAGACTCTGCAATTTGATGAACCTCAGAAGAGCAAAGCAGTCTAGTAGAAGAGACCGGTCTAGCATGCAAGGCTGACGAGGGGTGTGTGAATTCTTTCTTGACGGTTGGCTATCAAAGAACTTACAAGGGATGAGCACTTGGTTACCGGCCTGCACGTAGCCGCTTTTGCGGCCGCTCTGAATCCACGTCGGATATTCCACCAACCTCCAATCCTCGCTTCGATGACCGAACTAGTCCTGATAACACAGGGATAGCATTCTCACTGCAGTCGGTATCCATAGGTGATGGGGGAATATTTTCTGGCGTCGTGCTGCATATTGTCTGCACGCTGCAAATGGCGGGGCTAGCGCCAGACGCCGCAACGGATGTCGGCCGCTCAAAGTCCTTTTCCGTGAGTATTTGCCCTTGAAGAATCTTGCCCATGTGTGTGCCGGTAAATGGTCGCCCTCTAGTCCGAATAGCGAGTAGCGCCCACACCCAAGGCAGCGGCGACTCCGAAAATCTGATTTCTTCCTCTTCGAAACTACCAGGAATGTCGAACAAATTCCACCGGATCGTGGTCTCGTTTGTCGAATCGTTCGCGGGTACGTCTAGGAAGCTGCATAGCCGCAGGTACGATTGGTAATCTCTGAGATAGAGTTGTCCGGCGAACACATTCAATTGGTCTATCAGTGCCCATGGTGGGGTCCAGTCAGAGGGTAGTGGAGGAATAGTATACAGTTTGAGATCGTCGGATGGCTTCATACGCTGGGATGTCCGGGGCGAGTACAGATGAAGGTAGACATGGTCACTCGTTCTGATCTCTGTCATCAAGCAATTGACTTCGAATGGGCTGAGTAGAACGAGGACTTTATCGTGGTCCATCGATGTTCTACGGGAAAGGATCCATTGGACGGGCCGAAGGTATTGATCCACGGTTCCTCGGGTGGATTCAGGTTTGATCGTCCTGAAAAAGTCCTCTGTTGCCAAGATGGACGAACTCCAGACATCTGCATCGCGAGTAGTAACAGAACTTTTTTCGAGGGCGGTGAAGAGAGGAAGGAATGCGCTTCCAGAGTGCAATAGAGGGATCTCGCCGGTCTTCACGAAGTTGACCACGTCCGGATGAAGGTATTCTTCCGCAGGTTCTGCCCTCGGGGGCAACTCCACTTCTCGTTCGCGTTCCCGCTCGCGGTTCACCTCTCGTTCTTGCTCCTCCTCCATCTGTGCATTTGGAAGTGATACAACCCCGAGATCTATACAACGTTGCCGGATGTCCCCGTCCAGCTCCGCAAAAATACTCGGCGCTCGTTCCGTTACGCACGGTGCGTAAAGATCAGCCAGCGATTTGGTGTCTAGTTGCAGACATGCTGCCGACAGCTTATCCGGCCCGTATTCACCATTGCAGAAACGGGTCCAGGCATCAGACCGTGATATATAGTTCATTCCTTGTTGCGCCCAGTAAGGCGCCCGATGCTGGATATCAGTCAATGTCTCGTGTATGGCCCAGCGTAAAATGTCAACGGTGTTCACTCGGGTGCTTGCATCTTGTTTTCCAACAACAGCGCGGATGTTCTGGTCAACCCCGGGCGGCGCAAAGAACATGACTGAGTGACCATGTCCCAGTCTGCGCATCCGCATACAACCTGAAACACAGACGTGTGAGATTCATTGAGCGAATTGTGGCCCAAGACGAACCTTGTACCAGTTGATCTTTGGTAACCTTGGGTCCTAGCGTGATGGCAGCTCGAGACAGGATAGGGAATTTGATGTCGGTACCCCTGGTATGCGCATGATCCAGGTACACAACGCAACTGGCTAATTGCTGGGAGAGCGGGGACGATCGCAGTGATTGAGGGTTTCCTTTTTTTGTGATTATCGTCAATTCATCCTCGTCGTTGAAATAAATGGCACCGGCAGCATTGGGTATGACGGCAAGCCATACTTTGGCCACCTCCTGATTTGAGAGGTCAAGTATTTGTGCCCCAACATCCACCAAAACACGGATTTCTGGTCGCTGCGCGGCTACATTTTCAAGGAATCTGAGTGTGGTCCAACGCTTGCCATCCTTCGAGTCGTAAGTTACCGCATATGACTCATTCTCAGGTTGCAGGAGGTATGCGAGAAGCCTGGCATTGGTGCCCTTCTGATGATCGAGGTCTCGATAAGTAATAGATGTGGGCAGCAGCGATCGCGCGTCATTCGTTCCCGAGAATCCTGAATCTGGGGTCAGCAACTAACTGATATGATGCACCCAGGTTGCCTCCCTCACCAGTTATGACCTTTTCTCGTTTCTCTGCTAGATCCCAGCTAGATGCCGAGAGTTTCCAAGGAAATTCCTTCGCCTCTGTTGGAAACACCACTCGTGAAAGGTAAAAATCTATGGTTGCTTGATTCCGAGAGAAAAGTGGGAATATGACCTTGTCCCACTGCTCTGAAGACCTGAGGTTGATATCGCGAAGCTCCTGAACCGAATCGGGGACTGGAATGTCATACTCCTTCAGCCAGAGTGCATATTCTGTGAATGGATCATCCTGATCTAGGAGAATCTCAAACGAGACTCTCAACTGCTCCCCATTGAGGCCAGCATAGTAGTAGGATAGGCATGTGAGAATGATGGCAATATCTGGATGGCCGAATTGAGTGTCGGGCGCTGGCATGTCTTTTCCCCGGTACGGAACGGCAAGCATAGTAGGGGATGATTTGCGTTCCCGAATCGGCGACCGCTCCAGGACAAGGCCGTAGTCTACACGCCATCTTCGTTCCGTGAGGGCAAATACGATGATATTTGAAGCCAGGAGACCACGGAGGAGCAGTAAACCATTCCATAAGTAACTCTGGTGAGAACCAATAGCATGCTCGTTCACGATCTTGGTCGTTTCGGGAAGGATGGCCTCCATAGATATGAAACTCTGAATCGCAGTCTGCAGTACGCCTGGAATATGTTTGAAGTTGAAACCAGGAAGCTGTCCATCCATCACGTCTTTCACAATCAATGATATCAAGTATTGGCATGCATCAGACGCTGGCGTGACGCGAACATGCGGAAAAGATCCAGATGGGCCACGTTCATAGTCCATAGATTCAGGGACATATCTTGAAACGGCTTCTGCATGCTTCTTTATGAGTCGGAGGACCTGCTGAGTGATCGTCCATCGATTCGGGTATCCGTCCATATATTGTTGTTGGCCGATGGTATAAACGAGTTGAAATCGGGGGTGAAGGATCTCATCTGCCTCGTCCATGATATCTCGGACATGGGAACTGATCCACTGTTGAAGGCTCAGCCACTTACACGCGCTGTCCGGAGCACTGTGACGACCCCGACTGCACTCGTCATTAGGGATGGAATGAATGGCGTTCTTTTTTCTCGGGTTGTTCAGCGACTGGCTCAGCCATCGGAATACATGGCCTACAAAGCTGACCTCCCGCAGCTGGAGTTGCCATCAGCCAAACAATCATCACAAACATCGTTATGCGTACTCACCGGCTTGGTCGATAGGGCTGGCTCGATATACTTGAAAATAAATGTCTGAACTTTCGTTACAGGATTTGGGACATGCTTTTCCATACGGATCTGCTGCTCTACACTCATCAACTTGAGTGATGTGACATGCTCTGGCTGGAGAAGTAAAATTCCACGCTCAGTCATGCAGTGAGACATCAGATTGTGTAAATGATCGATCTGAAGACCGATTGTCTTGCCATGATAGGTGTCGTACCCCGGAGAGCGCGAGAAGGGGAGGTAGAATATAGGCCTATTAACAAGCCCACCAAGGCGAGAAACAAGTAATTCCGACATCTGGGCTGTAAGGGCCTTTGGGACAAGGACGCGAGCGAGCTGAGTGCCGTCGGCGAGGGCAGCAGCAACAATGGGAATGATCACAGATGATTTTCCTTCACCCATGTTGACTTGCATAACCGTGTTCTCTTCTGATCGTGGCGATATCATTTCCATTGCAGCTTCTGCTTGATTGCGTCGAATGAGAAAATTGCCTTGAATCTAGCACATATATACAGGCAGTCAGTAAAAAACAAACACCCAGAGAGTGGAAATGAACCTGGATCAACAACCAATCAGGGTAGTCTTTGGGGCTCCACCCCTCACATCCTTGATTATCCAGTTCCGCAGAAAATTCTTCGTCAAGACCGTCCAAAGCAAATCGGAACAACCTTCGTGCACGCTGAAAATCCAGAAGTAAGAGAGCTAGCGACACCAAACATGTCTTCCATTGGTGTGGGACATCAATTGGCGGATTGGATGCCAGACATCGCAGCATGAAATCTGCCGTAACCAGCGGCCACCGACCAAATCGATCGAGTACTTGATCGAGAGGATTATCCGTTGGACCCAGGCTCTGCTTCAGAATGGCCAGAGCATCTACATAATGCTTTCTGCACTGTTCGTAATGCGTCCTGAGTGTTTCTATGAGGGTCTCCGATGCAGCCACTATGTGAGCCCCCCAGGATCTCTTGTGGACATGTTGCGTGCTGGCAACAAGATCGATAAGGTATTTCTGTTGAAACCTCAAGTCGGTTCGAAGAGAAAAGAATAATTGATCCAGTGCACGGATACTGTTTAGGGTGCCGTCCCCACTTTCGTTACCACATGACAAAGTGATACGAGGAGGTAGATCTGCGAGTGGTGCCAGTCGCTTACGAAACAGTTCATCGACAGTAATCTGCAATGATGTACACCCATTGGGAATATACTGCAACGATGAGGCCGGGTGCGCAAGGCTGAGTAATCCAGGCCCTGCGAGAACACGTATGATCTCCTCTTTCAGGTGAAAGTTATGGCGGCAGCTAGAAATTAATTGTTGGAGACTTGTTGTCAATATTGCGGCGTCCCATTGAGAAGATTTGAATGGAGCCGTGGGAAGGGTGTCAAATGGCCACTCCTTGAGCAAGTGGTTTACAGCTTCATCAACAATCTGATTCCCAGGCTCGGTGTCCAAGTACCGTTCGTTGAGATAAGCCTTGCGAACGTGGCTCCGCAGGATCCCCTCCACAGGACGATACCCATCCGAGAGTTTGTGGTTGACATTGATTAGTGGATCGCCAGTATTGGACCGTGACTGTTTGCAGAATGCTATGAGCAACGTGAGGAAGGCAGCCTGACGGCAAGGTGAACAGTACGCCATGGTGGGAAG
>JBBPJV010000530.1:0-19976 GCA_038088915.1 Sutorius aff. eximius
TAGCAGAGAGGCCAGTGCACAGACCATGCTGTGCTGTACCCCTTATAGTAATAGTACATGAGAGAGCGTGGTGATGTAGAGGGCTAGACTATGATGTAATGGTCTAGACCCTATGACATCATAAGTAAGGTAAGAGTCTGTAAGTATGTATGGTCACATGACTAGGTCACGTGCCAGGGACGGGAATGGGAATCACGTGACAGGATCGGGTGCAGACCGATCACGTGAGCTATAGTACAGGAAATACGCTAAGTCCAATGTTCGATGTAGAGTCCAAAGTAAAGCGAAAGTGTAGTACTAGCTAGGCTAACCCTAGACTAGGTTAAAGTTAGGTTAAAGAGGACGGTATCGTAACATTGATCCCTAAGCTTTTCTCCACATCTTTCAGAGTGAAGCTCTAAGTCTTTTCAAGTACTTCAACTGTAACTGGTGAGTATCTCCCACCAGTAACTCATTCCCTATTGCTGTTGCCTGCACACCCAAGTGAAACACATTTGTTTCATTAATTACAGGTATATTTAACAAAACAAATCTGTTTCACTTGGGTGCACAGGCAACAGTGATAGGGAATGAGTTACTGGTGGGAGATACTCACCAGTTACAGTCAAAGTACTTGAGAAAGACTTTGAGCTTCACTCTGAAAGATGTGGAGAAAAGCTTCTTTGATCAATGGGTCTTAAGGACCCAAATCTATATACATCTCTGTGATACTTTTGAACAGAGATGTAAAGCAGTGATTCTATGTTAGAATGAATAGCAATTGGTCAATAACAATGAAGATATGAAGTAGAAACACTATTGGTCCAGCAGTGAATGATATCATATCCTAAACAATAATTGAAATGATAAGGGAAAGATATCATGAATAGCTCAGGACAGATCAATGCTTGTCCTAGACTGTTCTAGCCATAGAATGGACTGTAACAAGTCCAAGGAGGAACTCATTAAGGGCAAGGTGAACCTCTAACCCTAACCCCAAGCACATGGCTTTGGAAAGTTACCCGATGATGCACTAACAACTATCAATAATGAGGAAGAACCAGCTATGATGCCTGGCAATAGTGTAGACAATGAGGAAATGAATGGTTAGTCTGTATGAGCACTCTGCACTGGAAGAGGAGCATATAGCAGCAGAGGCTGCTCCCCCTTAGACCCAGGTAATGCACAGGTTGACAAGATTGGAGGGAATCCAGTCTGTCTTACCATGTCCTATATATATGCAAGAGGGCATGTGCACAGACCATGCTGTGCCAGTACCCTGATATTAAATAAGGGTACAAGTACATAAGAAAAGGTGGTGATGTCAGAGGCTAGACTATGATGTAGTGATCTAGATCTGATGACATCATAGATACATAATAGTCCATAAGCTACTAATGATATGTGTGGTCACATGACTAGGTCACATGCCAGGAATGGAAATGGGAGTCATGTGATAGGTCATGTGCTATGCTACAGGAAATATGACAAGTCCAGTGTACAATGAGTAGTCCATCTAGCTAGGCTAACCCTAGACTAGGAGTAAAAGTGATAATAGTTAGGTTAATGGGGATGGTATCGTAACATGGACTAGATCTGTCATATAATGAGCCTAGACATGATAAAGCAAAATATAATCACTATATCATAAAAGAAATAACTATAGTATTAATTAATGAACAAAACACTATAATTTCAACATGGTTTTGGAAGGCATTAGAGAAGGGGCTTTGTTCTGGGGTGATGGAAGTGCAGCATTGGATCAAGTTGAGGTGGAGTGGCCTGTGGTGATGGTGTTGGCTTGCAAGACGATTGACGACCGACTCTGAACAGAGTCGATTGTTTGGATGAATATGTGTGCGTGTTTCCGTCTCAGAATCTCAGAGGTGATAAATCCCGACTTGCCAGTGGGCACTGGTTATTTCACTTTCGCGAACTGTGTGGCGGTGTAGAGAGTGTCGATTTTCTCGGTTTATCAGAACGTATGGCCTTGGCGTGCACCGCGTGCGACACTGGATTGACTGTTCCCTAACAATATGACCTATGACGGGCTCGGGTATTTCCTTGTTTTAACAGGTAGGGTCATTCGCTCTGCTGTCTTTCTCGTGCTGAACATTTCGAAGGCGTCAATATCTTCAAACTAATTCTGTGCCTGACGAGTAATCAAGCTGTACGGGTGGGTTTCATGATTTCTGTCCAAACTTCGCAGCAAGTCTTACCGTAACCAGTCCAGCCTATTAGTCAGCAAGGTCAGCGCCAATCTATCCTCATTGTTGTCACATGGATACGCCGTTGGCACAGAGAAGTGTAATGTTTTGGGTATACGATGTTCTGTTGGTCCAAACGATACTCAGATCGGTCTCATATCTAACACAGGTCTATTGACCATCCAGTCAACCGTTTCCTTGACAATTGATCACAGCCGATAGTCACACTTCTGAGCTCGTGCAGGCGCGTGCCTTCCCACATGACTTCATACGATGCGTTATACCTGGGCATCAGTACCGCGTGTGCGCTGGTGGTCGTTTGGGTTGATAAAGAAAATTAATTTATAAACATAATAAATTAGTTGCGACCGCGCGCGCTTGCTATTCCGGGATACACTACGGTATGGTAGTACCAGGTTTGCTGATGCCAATACTGAGTCCTCGGTGCAAGAAGCCAATCGGCAATCTAATTTTCACACGCCACTGCACGGACTGCATATATTGCGTCGGCATTCAACGAATCAACTCTCCTATCCACCGCAGAACATGGTCCAGCCAGTGCCAGATCTCGACGAACGGGTGAACAAAGCGGCTCAGATAGCCGTCGCTCCAGGATCTACTATCACAGAACCAGCTCTTCTATCCCTGATTGTGAGGTATTCTAATGGCCGGCTCAGTCGCGACTACGAAGAATTCCTTCACAAGATCTGGGTTTCTGAAGACCAGATGTGGGTCGAAAGGAGGGCCACTTTGAAACAAAAGCTCCGGGATGCATGGGCGATAAGGAAATATCAGTCAATCATGGACATTGGTGGGTCACAACGTTCGAAGGACCTTATCTTGCATACACCTTACCCACCTCAAACAGATTATCTCAAAACCCCGAAGCCAAATCGTATGTTTGTGTCTGTATGGAAAGGCTTGGCCGACCCGCCCGTAAATAGCTGTCGACTCAGACACTGTGGATATGTTTGAAACTCGAGGTCTGTTAGGTTGACCTGCTTGTGACGGATACTGCTCATGTCGTTCAACAGCCACCCAATTGTCGTGGAATATGCGATATAAAGGAGAAGTTGTAACTGCCTTACTCGGTCACATCCAACGCTGTGTTTGGGGCGACACGCCCTCACATGAGCATGACACCCGTTTCCAAACTGGTCTGGAAGAGAACCAACCACGTTCGTACTATGCAAGATATACTGCCCTTGTCCAGTCCTCCGGAACAGGGAAGTCTAGAGCCGTCGATGAATTGGGCAAATACCAGTTCGTCATTCCATTAGTCCTTCAGGGTAGTAGTTACCGCGGTATGGTATTACTGTTGCATGGGGAAAGCAATATCTGAAGACAATGTACCCCGTTCCAGGGTATCCTCCCGGTGACCATGACGTTTACCAATTTCTTTCCTATTCTTGTGCTTCGGCAAAGGAATCATTCATTCGTGCCTGTGCGTTCCTTCATGGTATCTTCGAGCAGGCGACAGCGACGGTGGATTCCCTTCGTGAAGATAGTACCGATGGACAAGGGGCACTCCCATCAAAATTCAGGGCTAAGATGGCTGAGGGGATGACTATCCACCGCCATGGCCAGTACCGCACAGACTTTTACAGAGCTGCCATTGACAAGGCACATGACGTGCGTGCGGTGTGATGTTCAATTGTTTTTACCCTAATAGGAAAGACAGCACATTTCGGCATACACAAATATTGCAGAAGGATATGATCACGTTGCAGGAGCAGAGTTTGACGAGCACATGCAGGCTGAAACATTCTCGTTGAACCAGGCGTTTTCTGATCTCTATAAGGCCATCGAGAGTCCCGCTTCTGGAAAGTCTGCTGCTGGGACGTCCGCTGCCACCCATGTAGAAGAACAACCACTCATAATCATCTCGCTCGACGAGGTGCACAGCCTGGCAAAGCTGCAAAACGATGTATCAAACTTCGTTCAGCTACGTCGTGCCTTTCGTGCGCTGAACAGAAAGCCCCTCTTTGTGCTCCTCCTCTCAACTGCGGGCAAATTACACACATATATCCCACCCCCTGCCATGGATCGGTCGCTCAGATTCCAAGAGGTGGCCCACGTATATCCTCCCTTTGCGGAGCTGGGATTCGACCAGCTTGCCAAGAAGCTCTCTTTCCCTGAGGCAACACCTGATTCTGACAAGATGCAAGTTGATAGTACCATTATATTATCGGGCATCTCGAAAACAGAACACCTTTGTTTTTATGGCAGACCTCTGTAAGTAAACACATTGCTACCTCTTGCGAATCTTGTAACACGGAGGCCACCAGATGGGCCACTCGCTACATCTGTGGAGATGACGATATCAAATCAAATATACTCAACTTCGCTACCCAGAAATTGATGGGTGGAGTTATGCCGATAAGTGGATTGTCGGAAGAACAGGAACTCGCTTGCCTTGCACAAAGGCTTCCCATCGAGTTTTTCTCGGTAGCGTATAACGCCAACCCACAGAGTGTCCTTGTGCAATCGCATCTGAGGGTCGTCGCCAGGATCAATTGGAACCTCGAGACCATGGTTACCCATTCCCCTTCCGAACCAATCTTATCCGAAGCTGCCTATAGCTTGATGTCAGCAGAGATGGTGTCTCCGGCAAGAGCTCTCCAACGGTGTCTCAGTGGCTTCTCTGTTCGCGCAGGGGATAAGGGAGAATTGCTGGTAATGCTTCTCTTCACTATAGCCCGTGACCATGCTGTCGGTCCCGCCACAAAGCTTAGAGAGCCGAGGAGTGGCCGTCGATGGTGTTTGGCTAAGGACTTCCTCACGCAGCTCTTCGCTAAGAAGCACTTTTCGATGATCTGGGGCGAGTTTGGCACCTTCCTTGAGGACAGCAAGGTCTACTTTAATCATTTCGTCCGGATTCATGAACAGAAGTTGGCACACGTCGAATCGATCATGCGCTTGATGGTCCGAGGGGCAGCGGTGCTTTGTGCATCAGGACAAGAAGGCATTGACATCATTATCCCATTCCTGCTCAAAGGCGACGTCATTCAGCAAAGCAACATTAGTCTCATCCTGATTCAAGTGAAGAACGACCAGAAATTTACCTCCAACTACGCACATAAGGATGATATCTTCCAGTCGATGAATGTCGAGTCGTATGGCATCTCACTTGATGTCCCTGTCATTCGGCTTGTGTGTGCTCTTGCTGCCAAGGAAGGTATTGTGGACGCTGTCGCCCCCAAACCACTTAGTCGGCGAACCTATGACTATTGGGTTGCAGGGCTTGACCCTGAGGTGTTCAGAGCTGTCGAGCATGAAGGGAAAGGGACATGGGAAGGTCTCCTGAATGCCTCTTATGGTCAGAAAGCGATATACCAGTCGGACACAGAACTAGTTGAAGATCTCCGCAGGCAGGTCTACCCTGGATCTGGGACTGCTGGGATGCACTGGTCTTGGTGTGCGAACTCTCCCCACTTTTGAGGTGAGTCGACAATTTCAGTCGGTTTGCTATTTGCTGACATTTGCATTGATTAGTTGCCTGAAGTTGTACAGTTTGTATCAAAGTACTTATGTGATACATCGTAATGTTTGTCTCGTCCCTTTGTAGCAAAAGAGCAAGATGGTCGTGTAATGGTCGCGCACGAAGTTGAAACATTATTGGCAGAGCAAGCTCACCAAGCCAATGAAAGAAGTGGTTCCTGAATCAACGCGTACCACACTCACATCATGATCGTGGAGCCTCAGTAGTGCATGTTGAAAATCAGAGCCAGGTGATACGGGAAATGATCAAGGTTGCCTTGGCAAAAGGCTATGACAGCGATTTCGACGCCACAGAGTACGTAAGTGGACAGAAGGGCCAGGTGGGCCACCTGTTATCCATGCTTTCCCTGGGCCCACATCTCTTTCTAGGGGCGTACTACCCACACCCGCCCTCCCCGTAACCGATCCTCATGCGAAAGCGCATGTTATGGCGTGGTTTGTATGGATACTTGCGCGCCGCGAGTGCGCTGCACACCTCTCGAGCGGTACCCTGAGGACGCGATGCGGCTCGAAGGCGTTGATGAACGGCGCAGAGGCGCAAGACGGCGTGTCAGTGCAAGCTGAGGAGGAGGTCGAGGTTGAGTGGCCGCTGGCATTGATACCCGTTAAGAGGGCATGGATGTGGGTGCAATGGCTGTCGTAGGTGACTTCCTGGAGTAAATACCACGACGCGGCTTCCTTCAGGCCCATGATAACTTTGCAGAATTCGTCGATACCGACGCTCGGTGCACTTTCAAACCCGCCAAAGCAAGTCGTCCGACGTGTGCAGTTCACGCGCTGGGAGTTTATTGTCAGAGGCATCGGTTATGTTCACCCACGGGCCGTCCACCTGACTCTGTTGGTGATATACAAAATAGGCTAAGCGGCCTACACGATTCTTGACACTGAATATGTGCGGCTCGATACCGCTCTTGACTCTTTGTTGTCTAGACTTGATCATCTTGTTCTCCAGACTTTGCATCCACACGTGATACATTGATACCTATTAAAATTTTCCTTCCGTGTTTTTCTTTTCTCCTCAGTCCGTGACGCAACGGCAGAGGTGAGATCGATACTTACTCTTCATTTTGCCATATGTCGATTGAACGACTACCTAGATCTGACACCGTGTGCCTTAGCTTCCTTCAGACACGACGCGCTTATTTTTACTCTTTAAGGGAACCCGGCGCGGTCTCGGCCCAACCTACACCACATCCGATTCGCCACCGAGTCCAGTCAAAAAAGGGCACAACGCTTGACACCTGACTCCCAACTCTGCTTTTCTTGTCCCAACGACGCTGCCATGGCGACCTTTGGCAAGGCGAACTTCAACGCTGTCGTCTATGCCGCTGCTCGGCCTAACTATCCGCAGGAGCTGTCGACCTCGGTTGTGGGACAGGTAAGGGAAAAATGTGGGAGAGCCGAAGGGTAATTGATGTACTGTAGGCCATGCGACCGTCGAACTGAAACCGTCTAGATGTATGGCTGGGGTCAATCTGAGCGAGAACACGATTCAGTCCGCACGCTAGATTCTGGAGAACGAGAACAGGAACGAGACGGTATCCGTGATCGATTTCATACAGGGCTCTGCAAAGAGGTTGGATTTTTTGCCGGACGAGAGTACGGACTTGGTCATTGCAGGTGTGTTTGGCGTATTTGGCGTCCCATTCCTGGAGATCCCCCACTGAACTAATATTTTATTAGATCAGGCGGGTTATTGATTCGATTGGTCGACGATGTGGCCGCCACGTTCTAGGTAGGATTCATTCTCCGTTGCCATTCTAACCAACTGAATTGTAATTCTCCTCGGTCGCATCGCAGATCTACAGCGAGTTTCGATTACCCCAGTACCCTTCATTGACGCCACTCGTCGAGTATGACCAAGGAATGGATCTCTCGACAAGTCACTCGGCCCCTATTGGCAACAACCTGGGCGGTATGTGCACGTCATTCATCTCGTCGGGATCCCTGAGGGGAGTGACGTTGTGCCAGGCGCGTTCGAACCACTCGAGAGAGTTTACTTCACTGGTGAATCCTCGCTTTCTTATTTTCACCTTTATTCCATCGCTTTTGTCGCCATCCGTTCATACTTCTATAATCACGCGCACGTAAGGCAAAGGAAGAAACTGACGCGTGACGTCCTTTTTCCAGGCCCATATTATTCCGAACTCGTCCGCACGTCCAATCATCCTGCGCAGGATTATGTCATGGGAAGACCCTTTAGGGTATTTCCGTACTTGGAGTGCGCTGCACACGTTCAAGGATCGGAATCCGAGTGATGTCGCACATTCGGACGGGCCACTCGAAGTGCAGTCTTGGAAGGCGTTGAGGGAGGGGGCTGAGTTCTGGGGTGATGGATGTGCAGCGTCGGATCAAGTTGAGGTGGAGTGGCCTGTGGCGATGGTGTTGGCTCGCAAGACGATTGACGACCGACTCTGAACGGAGTCGATTGTTTGGGTGAACACGCGTGCGTGTTTACGTCCCAGAATCTCAGAGGTGATAAATCTCTGTCTTGCCAGTGGGCACAGGCTACTTCACTTTCGCTGACGGTGTGGCAGTGTAGAGTGTCGATTTTCTCGGTTTATCAGAACGTAAGGTCTTGGCGTGCACCGCGCACGACACTGGATTGATCGGTTCTTAATAGAATGATCTACGACGGGCTCGGGTATTACCTTGTTTCGATAGGTAGGGTTTTTCGCTCTGCTCTCTCCCCCGTGCTGGACACTTCGAAGGTGTCAACGTCTTCAATCTAATTCCTTACCGAGCGAGTGATCAAGCTGTATAGGTGGGTGTCATGATTTCCGTCTGAACTTTGTGGCGAGTCTTACCGTAACCCGTCCGGCCTATCGGTCACCAGGGTCAGCGCCAATCTGGCCTGATTGATGTCACCCTTCACAGCGCGTCACTGGATTACGCGGTCACCCGGATAATGGGTCAGTGGGCCTTGCTCTATCTAAGAGGTGTGCCGTTTTCTTTTAATTGCAAAATAATCCTGAACGTGATTTGCGTTCCCTCTCTCTAGAACCTTCCGAACCAGCGGAGGCAGCGCGGTTCGAGAACATCATTCCTACACACCCGATGCAGCATTCCGTCGTTTCTGCGTTATGTTCGCCATGCGAGCTGCAGAAGGCACCAATTGATGTCAGCTTGGGCCAAGTCCACCACGCGAGTTGGATCTAGATGTTCGGGCGCATGTAGAACAGTCTGTGAGTACCGACTGTGATCAATCGTCGAGGAAACGGTTGACCGGATAGTCAATAGATCTGTGTTAGATATGAGGCCGATCTGAGTACCGTTTGGGCCAGCAAAACAATGTATACTCAAAACATTGCACTCATCCGTGCCAACGGCGTATCCTTGGACTGGCCAGATGCAGGTAATTTTTAATTGTTGGATCTGTGTCAGTTTTGCCAGTCTTTTGTCCCCCTGTGAATTTAATCCCCAAGCTACGGTGTCGGTGGTATCTGAGGTTCATAACACACGCCTTCCATCGGAGTACGAACTTACCATTCGACTTTAACCTGCTTATGAACGTACGGAAGAACGACCCTGCAGACATCCATGTTGGCGATCCAGAACCATATCCCGACTGGGGTGATGATACATAGATCTTCTTCGATAGGGGGAGTTGTCGATCATCTAAGGAGGCCCGACGACAGTCGAAGTCTGTGCGCATGACAGTACTTTCAACCTCGGTTTCCTCGGTACTTCTGAGCTCTTCTATGACTCTCGTGCAGGCACCTGCCTTCTCACTTGACAACCAGAGATTACCCGACGATGCAGGACAGTGTAAGTGTGTACCTGCGCTCAAACCTCCTATCGAACAATAATGTACGGCCCCTATAACTGCCCCGCGACTCCAAACGATGCGTTATACTACCCGAGGAATGGTGGCGAGTCGGTACCGCGTGTGCGCCGGTGGTCGTTTGTGTCGGTCGGGGTCGTGGCTGCGCGCGCGCTTGCTATTCCGACATACAGATGGCACGGCCATTCTGGGGTTTGCTGATGAGTATGTACTGAGTCCTCGGTGCAAGAGGCCAGTCGGCAATCTAAATTTCCACGCCACCGCACGGACTGAATATATTGCGTCGGCACTCAACGAATCAACTCTCCTATCCACCGCAGAACATGGTCCACCCAGTGCCGGATCTCGACGAACGGGTGAACAAAGCGGCCCAGGTACTTACCACTCCGGGATCTGCTATCACAGAACCGACTCTTCTATTCCTGATTGTGAAGTATTCTAATGGCCGGCTCAATCGTGACTACGAAGACTTCCTTCACAAGATCTGGGTTTCTGAAGACCAGATGTGGGTCGAAAGGAGGGCCACTTTGAAACAAAAGCTCCGGGATGCATGGGCGATAAGGAAATATCAGTCAATCATGGACATTGGTGGGTCACAACGCTCGAAGGACCTTATCTTGCATACACCTTACCCAACTCACACAGATTATCTCAAACCCCCGAAGCCAGATCGTATGTTTGTGTCTGTACGAAAAGTTGGCTGACTCACTCGTAAACAGTTGTCGACTCAGACTTTGTGGATTTGTTTGAAACTCGAGGTCTGTTAGGTTGGTCCGTTTTGTAGTGGACACTGCTCATGTCATTCAACAGCCACCCAATGGTCATGGAATGTGAGATATAAAGGAGCAGTTGTAACCGCCTTACTCAATCACATCCGACGCTGTGTTTCGGGCGGCCCCCCCTCACATGAGCATGACACCCATTTCCAAACCTATCTGAACGAGAATCAACCACGTTCTCGCTATGCAAATTACACTGCCCTTGTCCAGTCCTCCGGAACAGGAAAGTCTAGAGCCGTCGACGAACTGGGCAAACACCAGTTCGTCATTCCATTAGTCCTTCAGGGTAGTAGTTACCGCGGTATGGTATTACTGTTGCATGGGGAGAGCAATATCTGACGACAAATGGTCACCCCACTCTAGGGTACCCTCCTGGTGACCATGGCGTTTACCATTTTCTTTCCCATTCCTATGCTTCAGCAGAGCGATCATTCATCCGTGCCTGTGCATTCCTCTATGGTATTTTCAAGCAGGCGACAACAGCGGTAGGCTCCCTTCGTGAAGATAGTACCGATGGACAAGGGGCACTCCCATCAAAATTCAGGGCTAAGATGGCTGAGGGGATGACTATCCACCGCCATGGCCAGTACCGCACAAATTTTTACAAAGCTGCCATTGACAAGGCAAATGACGTGCGTGTGGTGCAATGTTCAACTGTTTTTGCCCTAATAGGAAAGACAGTGCATGTCGGCGAACACGAATATTGTAGGGGCATATGGTCATGTTGCAGCTGCAGAATTTGATGAGCACCTACAGGCTGATACATTCTTCCTAAACAAGGCATTTTCTGATCTCTATGAGGCCATCGAGAATCCCACCGCTGGGAGGTCTGCTGCCACCCATGTGGGAGAGCAGCCGCTTGTAATCATCTCGCTTGACGAGGTGCACAGCCTGACAAACCTGAAGAACGATGTATCAAGTTTTATTCAGCTATGTCATGCCTTTCACGCACTGGACGGGAAGCCCTTCTTTGTGCTCCTCCTCTCAACTGCGAGCACATTGTACACACATATCCCACACCCTGTCATCAATCCGTCGGACAGATTCCAGGAGGTGGCCCATGTACACTCTCCCTTTACAGAGCTGGGATTTGACCAGTTTGCCAAGAAGCTCTCTTTCCCTGAGGTAACACCTGACCCTGAGAAGATGCAAGTTGATAGTTTTATCAAATTATCGGACAGCTCAAAAACAGAACACCTTTGTTTCTATGGCAGACCTCTGTAAGTAAACACATTGCTACCTCTTGTGAACCTTGTGACATGGAGGCCACTAGATGGGCTACTCGCTACATCTGTGGAGATGACGATATCAAATCAAATATACTCAACTTCGCTACCCAGAAATTGATGGGTGGAGTTATGCCGATAAGTGGGTTGTCGGAAGAACAGAAACTCGCTTGCCTTGCACAAAGGTTTCCAATCGAGTTTTTGTCAGTAGCATATGATGCCGACCCACAGAGTGTCCTTGTGGAATGGCATCTGAGGGTCATCGCAAGGATCAATGGGAACCTCGAGGCAATGGTCACCCATTCCCCCTCTGAACCCATCTTATCTGAAGCTGCCTATAGCTTGATGTCAGATGGGATGGTGTCTCCGGCAAGAGTTCTCCAGCAGAATCTCAGTGGCTTCGCTGTTCACCCAGGAGTTAAGGGAGAATTGCTGGTAATGCTTCTCTTCACTATAGCCCGTGACCATGCTGTTGGTCATGCAACAATGCTTGGAGAGCCGAAGAGCGGCCGTCGATGGTGTTGGGCTGAGGATTTCCTCACGCAGCTCTTCGCTGAGAAGCACTTTTCGATGATCTGGAGCAAGCTTGGCACCTTCCTTGGGGACAGCAAGCTCTACTTTAATCATTTCATCCAGATTCATGAACAGAAGTTGGCACACGTCGAATCGATCATGCGCTTGATGGTCCGAGGAGCAGCAGTGCTTTGTGCGCCAGGACAAGAAGGTGTCGACATCATTATCCCATTCCTGCTCAAAGGCGACATCATCCAGCAAAGCAACATTGGTCTCATCCTGATTCAAGTGAAGAACGACCAGGAAATTACCTCCAACTATGCACATAAGGATGATATCTTCCAGTCGATGAATGTCGAGTCGTATGGCATCTCACTTGATGTCCCTGTCATTCGGCTTGTGTGTGCTCTTGCTGCAAAGGAAGGTGTTGTGGATGCCGTCGCCCCCAGATCACAGAGTCGGCAAACCTACGACTATTGGGTTGCAGGGCTCGATCCTGGGGTGTTCAGAGCTGTCGAGCATGAAGGGAAAGAGGCATGGGAAGGTCTCTTGAATGCCTCTTACGGCCAGAAAGCGATATACCAGTCAGACACGGAACTGGTTGCGGATCTCCGAAGGCAGGTTTACCCTGGATCTGAGACTGCTAGGATGCACTGGTCTTGGTGTGCGAACTCTCCCTACCCTTGAGGTGAGTCGCCCATTTTTGTGGCAGCTCGCTATTTGCTGACGTTCGCATTAATTAGTTGCCTGAAATTGCACAGTTGGTATCAAAGTACTTATGTGACACATTGTAATGTTTGTCTCGTCCCTTTGTAGTAAAAGAACATGATGGTCGCGCAATGGTCGTGCACGAAGTTGAAACGTTATTGCAGAGTGAGCCTACCAAGCCAACGAAGGAAGTAATTTCTGAATCAAGCATTTCATCAGTGCATACCACACTCGCATCGTGATCGTGGAGCCTCAGTAGTGCATGTTGAGAATCAGAGTCAAGTGACACGGAAAATGAACAACACGCCTTGGCAAAAGGCTATGACATTGACAGCAATGTCAACACCATAGAGTGTGTCAGTAGACAGAAGGACCAGGTGGGCCACCTGTTATTTATGCATTTCCTGGGCCCATACATTCTCGTCGAGTTCCTCTCCCTCATCTGTCATGACTACATCGCCCTCTTCGTCCTCGGATTCACTGCTCTCATCTGATTCTGATGACTCAAAGCTCTGTCTTCCCAAATACCCCTTCCTGACACCCTCATCGCCCACTTTTTCCAGGGCACCGACCCACTTACATCTATTAGCCTGTATTGACAGCAACCCGGCCGATCGGTGGTCGAGACGCATCTCGTTGGGATTCCTGACGCGCGCGGGATCGTCCTGGGTGCGTTCAGGGATTTCACGCGGCATTATTTCACAGGTGGGTCCCCTACACCCCTCCGATATCGATCACCCTTTGTTCTACTCCATTCATACATTTCGTTCTTTTTTTCTAGGGGTGTATCACCCACACTTGCCCTTCCTACGACCGATCCTCATGCGAAAGCGCATGTCGTGGTGCGGTTTGTACGGATACCTGCGTACCGCGAGTGCGCTGTACACCTTTCTCGAGCGGTACCCCGAGGACCACCTCGCCATGCAGTTCTGGAGGGTGTTGATGAACGGCGCGGAGGCGCAGGACGATGTGTCGGTGGAAGCTGAGGAGGTCGGGATCGAGTGGCCGCTGGCATTGATACTCGTCAAGAGGGCGTAGATGTGGATACAATGGCTGTTGTAGGTGACATCCTTCTCGAGTAAATGCCACGGTGCGGTTTCCCTCGGGCCCATGATAACTTTGCAGAATTCGTCGATACCGACGCTCGGTGCGCTTTCAAGCCTGCCAAAGCGGGTCGTCTGCCACACTCCGCCCAACCTACCCCTCGTCCGATTCCCCACCGAATCCATTCGAAAAACGGCGCTACGGTTGACACATGACTCCCAACTCTGCCTTCTTCACACAAACGACACTGCCATGGCGATCTTTGGCAGGATTGACTTCGACACTGTTGTCTGTACCACTGCCCGGCCTACCTATCCGCAGGAGCTGTACGATTTCATATTTGACTTTCAGAAGCTGCCTCCAGGTGCAAAGTATGCGCGGGCTGTCGACCTCGGTTGTGGGACAGGTAAGGGAGAAAAATGTGGGAGGGTCGAAGAGGGATTGATGTACTGTAGGCCAAGCACCATCGAACTGAAACCGTTTAGATGTATTACTGGGGTCGATTCGAGCGAGAACATGATTCAGTCCGCATGCGAGATTCTCGAGAACGATAATAGGAACGAGCCGGTATCCGTGATCGATTTCGTACAGGGCTTGGCAGAGAGGTTGGATTTTTTGCCGGATGAGAGCACGGACTTGGTCATTACGGGTATATTTGGCGTACTTGGCCTCCCACTCCTGGAAATCCCCCGCTGAACCGATATTCTGTTAGACCAGGCGGGTCATTGGTTCGATTGGTCGACGATGTGGCCGCCGCGTTCTGGATAGGATTCTTTCTTCGTTGCCATCCTAACCGACTGACTTGTAGTTCTTCTCCGTCGCGTCGCAGATCTACAGCCAGTTCCGATTACCCCAATGCCCTTCACTGACGCCACTCACTGTGCCGAGCAGGCCATGTCTTGTTGTAGTATACATCACTCCTCAGTGCTTTCTTCAATGCTGGTCATGCTATTGACGGACTTGAATTCTATGTGATAGAGTGAAGTCGGAAATGATGGCCTCGATTGGCTGCGATAACAATGGCTAGCGAGAGAGAATGGGGGGGACAGAGGCAAAGAGGAGTGATATGTAGCAACACAGGAGTAGACACTGAGCCCTTTGCACGAACCCGGAGCGACATGGTGCGCGAAAATCTGAATGGACATGGTCAACGAGATGAAGTTCAGGTATTTCCTATGCGACACGACGGTAGGGTCCCAGGCACGTACGGACATGCAGCACTGCTACCGCAGGGTATTTCAGCTCTCGATCGACGGATGGTTGTGTACGGGGAATCGTACCATGGCTTGTCTGGGTACAATCCAAATGAATCCCTCGCGGCTGAGACGCGGCGAAGCCTGGCCCGGGATTTGCGTTATCAAACCTAAATTGTATTACGAGTATCATTGCTTCAATCAAGGAAGCTATGGTGTTCGCCGTGTACTTGCGCTGTGTCGGTCGGCGTGTTTCGGGGTAGTTGATTGCGCAGAGGAGATTTACACATTTGACCAACATGCTTATTACGAAAGCAATCCTGAAAATTTGAGGCTGTGGTGTTATGGTCTTGGCAGTGCCATGATGCTGGGCTGTACGCACATTGCCCCCTCGGTTCGGCCTCGAGGGCCGTCTCGACAGTGACCTGTGGCGCATCGGAGGAGAGTCCTTATGGACACATGGAGATCAGTGGCTTCAACCATTATACATTGACGCGAGACGGGTCTAAGAGAGGGTGACGAGCTAACGGAGTAGGCAGTTAGCCTGTACATATGGTGAGTAATGAATTATGATAATGGGCGGTATAGGTGAGCTTACCTCCGGCCGAGTATAACGGACTGGAGGAAGCGGGAACGAGCGGTAGCGCTAAGGTAACGGCAGTCCAAAAAAGGAAACTTAATGAGTGTAGCGTAGGTGACTAGGTATGTACTATCTACGGGATGGTTCTCCAACAGGGTCAGCAGCAAGTACGGATCCAGACTGATCTAGGCGATGAGAAAATGGCCAAGGCACGGTTTGATGGACCATGTGAGGACGGGCCCAACGCCGCGTGGAAGGTCGCCTTACCAAATGTCGCCATGATTTCTTAGCTAGTTCAGTTGATCAGGCTTGTAGGGAGGTTCGGGCGTTGGACGAGGTTCCCATTTGGGTGATGCCGATCGGGTTCGGGCAACAACATCCGAACTTGTATCACTAGTACTTGGTTATCATAGTACTTGTACATGATGCATAGCAAAACGACGCCATGAAACCGATATATGTTCACCAGGATGTTTTCACAACCAGTCGGATTGTTGTCAATGAAGATCTCATTCACCCGATGAGCCCGCCATCCCATTGATGACGGTAAAAACCGTGTTTTCGCCTATTTATCGGGCTGCTGGTACACGTGCACTGTGCAATCGATGGGTAGCGACTGACCATCGTTTCGAACGAGATGATAGGATGAGCCATTGGACACAAGACCACCGACACAGTCAGGGAGAGATCCACCCAGCTTTCGCGACTGGTTGGAAATCCACGGGGATATCAAGCGAGCTGAGCGAACCCGACGCGTCATGGGGTTACCCGCATCGAACGCAGTGTATACGCCCTCGAGAAAAACGTTTCCAATAACCCACAACGCTGGTTATTGGGCACCGAAATCCAATGATAGACGACGACTAGGAATACTCGCAACCATCGACTTCCCGGCTGACGGTCGCGCTGACGCACTCGTTCGGGTCAGATCCAAACGTACTGGGGTTGAGGGATCGAGAACGATGTACTACCAAACGTGAGGCGATATCAGGGAAGGAGTCGCATGGGGCCGCACAGCACCAATGCAGGCAAGATAGGTATCCGATGGATCCAAACTTACGGGAATAGTAATTCGGAGCATGAGACACAGTACCACCGTACCACCGAGGGAACTGTAAAGCTCGAAACGTCCGAGGGTGGGCCATATATGTAAAGGGTACCAGTGTCCGGGAAAGTAGCGACATTGGTCAAAATTGTCTGACCATTACCCACAATGCCGTCCATGTTCACCTGCCAGAAACCCTGAGCAGCGCAATCAGTGTGCGTTCAGCGCTTTCAACGTCATGGCCCACCTGAGTGGTGACGTCGGCACAGCTGAAGTCCCCTGTGTGCAAACGCTGGGTTCGACCCACCCATACATAACTCTACTTCAGAAAACGTAAGCCTGAATGAAAACACCGGTTCGGGAAACTGTCCCTCAGAGAAAAGGGTCTGAAAGAATGGGCTGGCACCACAACTGGACACAGCCTTGAAAGTCAATCCCATCAAGCCATCCACAGGAAACAAATAGCTGATTGTGTGTTGTCCCAGGGCCCAGGGCCCGAAATGTCGCCTATTTGAGTATCAGCGATCATCGCATTGAAGTCACTGAGGGCCACGGTATCCGTGTATTGTTCACCTGACACAGCGGTTCCACCTCCAAACCAAAGGGTAAAGGAGTGACTGAGACTCCTTGCAGTCGAAGAGGATATAAGATCTCAAAAGCGTGACCACGGCGAACTGAATCACACATAGACAAAGACAAGAAGGGGTCGCCGTAGCCGAGTCGAGTGCGAATACAACGTGTGGATAACTGCAAATATCTACCTAGAGCCTGTGTCAAATACGACTAGTATAAGGCGGGTTAGGACGGCTAGTTTTCATTAGACGGGGAACGAAAGCTCACTGCTGAAGGACAGGGGAGGCGTGCCGACTGAAATTGTGCCATACTAGAGTGCATTGTCGTCGCCCCCCAACGCGTCGCTGTAACCGCGTTTTCCGGCCCTTTTCACAGCGAAAGGGTGTGCCTTCCCTTTGTCCTTCTCAGAATGGCTGAAACCACGAAGAATCCTGTTCAAGGGGACGATGATATAAACGACGTACGCCTCGACCGACGCAACATGTCTTGTCAATTGCGTCGAAGTCAAAGGTTTGGTGATGATTGAGGTACTACAGCGGTCAAAATGGCCAACCCAACAACCGACATCAGGAAAGTGAATCGCAGTCTGGACAAGTAAACGAGGCAAAGAATGGACGGAGACCCGGGTCAGATGTCACGTTGGGTTGCATACCTTCAACCTTCAGACAGAACCGGTATGTGTTATGAAGAATATCCTGTGATAGGCAACCCATAGACCAAAGGGTGTCTGTCGGATCATAAGAGGGGAGGAAAACTGTGGATACGGAACTGATAAAGGCGGGCGTGGCGAAAGGGTCGACGCATCTAATATTCCCGGGTACCAAGCATAAATGGGAAGCGTCTTTGGGCCACTGCTCAAGTCTGGAACAAGAGTAGCGATAAAAACGAACGGATGGTGAAGGAGAGGCGACGACTCTGAGCGCGGGGCGGAAGAAGCGTAGGAAACGTTGGACCAAACAAGATCAGGCTGGGCCAAAGTAGCGACCGCCAACACAAGGATTATCCGAGGTCATTTCAACACAGATTATATACTAGGACGAACACCAGAAGGCTACGTATTCTAATAGGCCGTAGGTTTAAAAATTTATCAGTTTATATAGGTGATGATGAAGGGCTGTAACAGTGTGAAGGGGGGATGCAGCTGAGTGCGGAAAACAGCATTCAGTGTGATCAACGTGACATATCGGACTGCCAGGGGAGGAACGGACTAGGTGAGGTGGATCCGGTGAAGATCATGAAGAGTGGGGGAAAGATGTGTCAGTGGAACCAACAGACGAGCTTTTCTTTTCAGAAATGAAGTAACGGAGGAAATTGACGACCCCGAAGCATTTCCTGGCTTCTGCAGCCTCAATAGATGTACGACCCATTGCATCCCGTCCATAGATATCACAACCAGCCCAGACAAGAATTCTTACCACATCTAACAAAGTGTTAGGTTTCAACCAGTTTGATACCTCCTCAAGCGGATCTGCATACGCCAAAGCGAAGTGCAATGCGGTTTTCTCATCGGCTGGCGCGGGAACAGGAACAGGAACTCCACTGGCTGGCAAAGATGGAATGTCGGGGTTGTTGGAGTCGTCTGAGAGCCTGGGCCGTCCTAGTCGATGTAGTGCATGTAATGCGGTAGGTATGATATCTACAGGAAACGACGCGCCGTGTGAAAGCAGCAATTTCACCACGGAGGACTGCGCTTCCTGCACAGCAATTGTGATGGGTAGTTCTCCTTCAGAGTTAGGTGTTGAAGGATTGCAACCAGCTTCGAGGAGAGATTTTGTGGCGTAGGAAGTGTCATGTGAGGGTGGCCGTATTGCGCTGTGTAACGCGGTATTTCCGTTGGAATCCCGTGCGAAGATATTTGCACCTTTGTTAATGAGGGACCTGAAAATAGCCTCGCGTTGATAGTATGCCCCAGCGGATCGGAGGGTAGAGAAGAGGATATCGGTGGGAAGGGGCACGTCTTGTGAAAGGAGGTAGTCCACAATTGAGGTGTACCCAAGATGGATAGCGACATGGAGAGGGGTTTCTCCATCGGCGTTCATTGTCGAAGAGCAACAGCCAGCCTCGATTACCACCCCCAATGTGGTGAGGTTGGCTGACCTGACGGCAGCATGCACCACACTATCTCCATCCATAACAAACTGAGTTAGGTCAATCCCATGGTCTATAAGCAAGCGAACCACCGAGTGGCGACCATTTCGCAACGCATGGAACAGTACCTCGGGGGGAAGCACTGTCTTTGCCTGAGACCCAGCATCCAATAAAGGCGTTCGAGACAAGAAAAAATGGGCAAATCCAACAGCATTGGATGAACACGGGTATTTGTCGCCAGCATAGTTTTCAGTGCCGTTGATAATAGTGAGAAGGAACATCGAGGCTTGACATTGCAACCCAGTGAAAAATATCCCTGGAGGCAACAGGGCGTCCCGCAAAGGAAAATATTCCTTAACGAGACAGAGACCTGATTCCCCTGCCCCAAAGTTCTCGAGTCTCGCACTGTCCAAACTGTGTCCGAAAAGGCCACTCGCAGCAGAGATTAAATCTTCTGCTAATTGAAGGGATCTTGTCCAGTCATTTAGAAGCTGTTGAAGGACATTGCACAACCTTTGTGACTCATGCACGGGGAAGCGGATGCCATCTATGTGGTCGGTAAGCGGAAGGAATGTCAGCGCTTGCATCGACGGTTCGAAATATAACAAAGGCAAGCCATCGAAGGATGCACGAAACAACAAAAGATAGTTCGCCATCTCGTTGTATCCCTGGACTCCCACGACACGAAGGGGTGTTCTGAGGTGTAGACTATGGGATAGTGGGTTGCGACCAGCAGCGATGAGCGTCTCTGCAATA
>JBBPJV010000531.1:0-19976 GCA_038088915.1 Sutorius aff. eximius
GTGTGAGTGTGCGCCGCGTCCCCTGGGAATCCTTGCGCTGAAATATCAGCCAAGTTCTGGCTTAGCGTTCACCACGTACTTCCTGCTTACTGGCATATCTCCATGGCGGTCGGTAGTAACCTCAAGTCGCTCGTACCGGCTACATCGCTCCATCATTGCTAGTATTCTTCTCCCGTTGCTCACGATCCCACGCCAAAAAGTATACACTTTGACTGATAGGCACCGCTAATAAGCGCGATGCAATTCGTCGTTTGTCCAAATGAAGTTGACCGATCACTTGGCGAATGATATATGCATATTCGGACCGCGGAGCCGACGCCAACGTTTCAACTATGAACGCTTTGTACAATGCCTAGAGCCCATGCGCGATCACCACGGCCAACAATCTTCTCTGTAAAGAAGTCTCCAAACATATCATTCAGTTGTGCTATCAATTTGACGTCTTCTTCCCGCGTCCGATCAAAGGACTCCGACATATCGGAGATGGGACAGAGGGTTTGAAGCGCGATCTAGTCGGAGAATGATCTCCGTCAGCAGCGATTCGGAAAATCAGTTCTAGACGTACCATGATCGCCTCAATGACACCCCCAACCCCCTCGCCATCCGAGGCGGCACATTCCTCGCCTACCACCCGGGCGCCTCCCCCTTCTACAACTCCTTTCCGGACTGCCTCCTTGCCGATGCCAACGAGTCCACGGATCGCACCTTCCCGAGTTCCGAGTGGCTTTGGCGTGCCTTTCGGCTCCATACTTGATGGTCCCTGGGCAATAGCGAGCGATTCGAATCCGTTCACGATTACGGAACTGGGAGCTGATGTGGGACCGGAACCACCTCCACCTAGCAACGCGACCAAGAGCGTCTTCATGATACGCGGAGAAAGGGAGGGATATGTCGTCGAGTGTTGCGTCAACAGTCGACCGAGCGTTTGAGCTGCCACTGTGCGGAGGTGGGTCGCGTGGGTTCGTGGTAGGTTTGAGTGCAAGAGCGTGGACAGGATCGATGGAAGGATCTGGTGCAGCTAACAGGAACTTGTCAGTATATGGGTAATCGAAAGAGATTGCATGTGCACACATATGGTTCGATGAATAAGGTTGTGTTCTCCAAGATCGCGCCCACGACTTCGAGTAATACCTCAAGTGTCTTTCCTTCTGCTTCGCTCTCCGTTCCTTCCCTGAGGGCGCTGACCACACCTTCCCCAACCCATCGTACTAGGTATGGCAAGAGTGCTTGCAAACCTGCATCCGCACGAAGACTCGCAAGCGCAGCCGTACGTTTGGCCGTGTCTGCCGCAGACGATGCAGGAGGAAGAAGCGAGGAAGTGAGTCGGGTGTAATATAGTTGTAATTCTTTTGAAAGGACCTGTTTGACAAGTTGGTTTTGTTGAGCCGCTTGAGGCAACTGTCTTCCCTGCGTAGACACGGTGACGCCGGGCTGTGTTGGTTTGCCATCCGCGCCCGCAGGGGTGGGTTCCTCTCTTGGGAGGGCCGGCGGATTTTCTGGTACGAGAGGTTGCACACCCTCCACGGCAAGCCAGTGTGCGGTCCAGTTGACGCCTCTCGGAATCGTGATCTTTTCCTCCCTCAACACTTTATCGAAATCGATCTCTTCATCCTCTACGAAATACACGGCGCCAGCCGAGGCAAGATGGGGAAACGGAAGTGCGCGTCGAAACGTGGATGGAGCGTGTGGGGTGTGACCATACAGCGGTTCTATGTTCAAGGTTCGCAAAGCAAGGTCGATATCGGCAGTAGTGAGCACAGTTCTACGTGCGTGCCGCATATAACGAGCAGCTTCCTGCGGCGAATCCGTCAATGGTGCTCGTCACCAAAGGTGGGACTTAGGACGCACCTCGATGACCTGGTGTATTCTGTATTCGACATCGCTTGCAAGTGCAGACGCAACCGCGTCAGGAAGACTTGTGATTCCTAGAGACTCAGCCACATCCTATTATAAGACGATCTGAATTGGATTCTCGCCGAGAAATTGATCGCGCACTTTGACTGAATCTGCCTTGTAGACACCTGCGTGGTGGGTCTGGGTCAGTTTGGATTTTGGGCCTGGTTTGCTCATGATGGCAATTAGGCGGGGTAATATTAGGACTCCGTTAACAGTAATACTGGTCCGGTCACCAGATATCTGCTACACTTAAAAGTTGTGGATCACGGGTACATCCCATTGGTCGTGCATTGTCCAATAGCGGTCGATTTCTCCAAGCACCCATGGTCGAGGTAATTGCGTGGCATGCCGGATGTCATGCAAAGAGCATTGCGAAATTGCATTCCTCGAATCCCCCAGCTTGTCCGCAGCGACATAGAATAGGTTATCTTACAGTATCGTACTATCGTATAGTCCACTACTTTGGATACGTGATACTGATCATGACGCGCTAGTAATATCGTTGCATGTCCGTCATTGGAGGAACCTGGTATGACAATCCTGACATCATGCCGTTTGACTGTTGCACATTCCCCTGGAAGAATGGGTTCTGTATCCATCCGGGGACGGTGTTTTCGTAATCCCGAGGCGGGGGAACGGCCTGCTTCGAGGCCATCGATAGCAGTTGGTTCACGGAATACCCCTGTGTTGGCCATGCAACGCCATTAGGAGCAACATTTTCTGCAGATCAAGATTTCCCCATCGTAAACATGGAGTGTTTACATGTCTACAGACAAGGAACACTAACGAGAGATCATCCCGTGCGGGATCCCCGTCTGTGGTTCATGCGGTACGGGGGTGGGCATCGCTGACAATCGCAAGACAAGCTTTTCGTTCTCGTCAGCGAGATTTCGCAGCTTTTTGGCGGCTATTATTTGATCCTTGGTTAAAAGGCTCAATCTAGAAGCATTACCATTGGCTAACCTGTGATGAGCAGTTGATGGCGCGTAGCATCTCTGCCTAATGGAGTATCGAATGGATCGACAAGGAGTAGCGCATCACGAAGCTCGGAGAAACCGTCCGTCTCCTTGGAACGGTATTCTCGCTGAGACTGCGACTTGTTTTTTCTCGTGGGTGAAGAGTCTGAAGCGTATGCTTGTGATGAGGATGGTTGCATCGCTACGTAGACGGGGTGAGTCAGAGGATCGTGCCGTCATGGGTGGCCATGTTATATGCCTCGACGGACGGTTCATTGCCTTGTTCGTCCTATTCGCAATGCCGTGTGAACGGGCCGAATGCACCGGGATAAACTGTTTAGGTACCGGGTTGACGAGAGGAACGCTTATGAGGAGGCTTCTTGCTTTTCGTCGTCGAACCTTGGAATGTAAGACTCGTGCAGTGCCGTTTGTTTTACCACAGCCACCTCCAGGTTCAAGGAGATATCTCCGGCTAATGAGTGTCCGCCATTCGCCGGGCGGTTTTTAGGCTTAATGAGTCCCAGGTATGAATGAGAGTGACATTACGGTAGCTAGGACGACCCTGCACCGCACTCAGGGTATCTCATCTTGGGTGGGTACCAAATCTGGCAGTTCCGTTCTTATCAAGACGTGCCCCGCCTGCAACGTATCCCCTTGAATTCCTACTTCAGGAGGAGTGCGATCGTCCATGATGTTCTCTCCGAGGATTGCGGGGAAGCACTGGGTCTGAACCGCATGACAAGACTGCAGGTGAACTGGGAAAACTTCTTCGGCCTTGCCAGTCGGAGGTTGGCTTGCTTTCCGGTTTGGTCGATCACCGTGCCGGTGGTGACATCCGGCGGCCCAGCCTGATCGGAATCCAGTGTTGCATTTCTGGTGTGCGATGTACGTCGACGCTTTTCATCCTACTTGCACTTATGGCAACCTGGCATTGAACTCATTGCCAAGTGCAGGCACGACACGCGGCAAAGTATTGCGTGCGCTGCTATGCACGAGTGTTGAGAACCGGACCCGATGTGGCTATGGACAACGAGCCACAGTCCACGACTAAACTTGGTTTCTTTTCAGCCGGATCCTGACGTAGCTGCTGATCAATCCGGTGGCTCGAGATGAACGTTCTCCGAACGTGCAATCACTAACCCCACGGACAAGCAAAATATAGCGTCACGGCAGGATATAAAGGCGGGGCAAGTAGACCACAGTCTCGATACAAACCGCGATACCGCATAGACATGGAGCTTGTAAGGAAAAAGGTTAAAAGACTCTTTCTTCCACTAACGCTGCTTGCAGATTCGGGCCGCAAGCAAAAACATTCGCTCACTTCTCGAGCAGTGCAACGTTGCATATAGAGTCACCCCATTTGATGAAGAATTGCACCAAGAGTGTATCGACGACGCGATGCGGCGTGGATACCCACTCGATGGCGATGCGTCTGTGCTGACGTATTTGCGGGATGGAGTCGTCTATGCGGCGACATCCGGGGGGCATCTCACTCATCGCCCGACCCAAATATGGATCGCACTCTACACCTCTTGCGCCATCCTCGTGGACGACGCAGCCAATCGTTTCCCAACCGAAATGCCCAACGTCTATATGTTCAACGAGCGATTCGTGAAGCGGGAGCCACAGGGGAACGGGGTCCTGGATGCATTTGCAGACATCATCCTTCGAGCCTCGGAGCTCTTCCAGCCCGTTGCCTCTCAACTGATTACAACATCGACACTTAACTTCGTCACCGCCAATCTCTTAGAGCACGAAACGACCTGTATGGAGGTATTGCTCACGAAGTCATCTTCAAAATTATATTGCTGACGATCATGAATAGATCTCGAGCGCTGCACAACGGTACCCCACTTATCAGCGAATCATGTCTGGCGTTGCGGAGGCCTATTCGTTCATGGTGTTTCCGCTAGAGATACCTCTGAATGACTACATTCAAGCAATCCCAGAAATGACGCTGTTCATTCATAACGTCAAGTATGTAACCTTTCCTCTCCCAGGTGGATGCTATAGTTAACCCGTTTTAGTGACGTACTATCCTTCTTCAAGGAAGAGCGAGTGGGCGAAACGACCAACCAGATCTCCGTGCTGGCTGCTCGTACACAGAAATCCAAGTTGGAAACATTCAGCGATTTGACGGATACGACTATCGGCTTCTACAAAAGGATCGTCAAAATATTGGAGAGATCCCCAGGCGCCTGCGAGGGGTTCAAACAGTTTACGGATGGTTATGTTCGCTTCCACACCTCCACAACGAGATATCATTTGGAGGACTTGGACTTGTAGGGGACAGCCCAGACTGGTTTTTATATTCTAAAATATCTACATTAAATAATATTTGGTCACTTTTCAGCTGCATGTGAATACGCGGGGGTAAAGGTGGTGCAATAACCGCGAGCGATGCAGTACACACGTATTCAAGTCTCCAAAAATCCCCATGGAGGCTGTGCATGTCGGAGTACAAAGGTACTAGAGTGCGGCGGCCAGCGAGTGGCCGGAAATGACATGCACGAGGATGCGCTTTTTTTCCTCGTCTGCCTGCCGGCTCCCATGGTAGTGGTGTGAAGTTACACACGCACCGAGTAGATGGCGTGGCGAGTGCGCATCCCACGCGTAAATAACCCTTCAATGATATTTTTAGGGTTACTTTCCTCTGTCGCCACACGCAAATCCGGAGTAAACAGTATATACTAGTCGACTCTTTCGTATATCCCGATAGGTATGTGTTATACCTCACAAGAGGGTCCACTGCAACAGGGCCGCCATGCCAGTCTGAGCCGGGCGCCGAACAGTAACTTGAAAGGGTCCGGTAACGTCATCAGTTGTCAGCCACTATTCGACCTGCCAGTGAACACTGTAGACTGCCCTCACTAAAGCGATCTCCGTGAATGTGGCTATGGGGTAGTTATTTTTTCTCCTAGTGCTTCATTCGTTCCCTGAAGTGAAACCTTGTTTGAACTTTTATTAACAACTTTAGTTGTTGGCACTAAAGTGCTGAGCCTAGGATGGACCTCACCACAAGTTCTCCAGCCCCGAGCTACGTGGTCCTGTCCTGCAATGGGAACATCATGTACGTAACCCTTTATTTATGCCGCTTGTATCTGACTTGCGACAATCCCAGGTATCATCTTCTCGACAGGGGTTAATATGCGGTGGGTTGATACTCAACCGAATCTCCCCATTATCATGCAATAGGTATGATGTTACATTTTTTATATCCACGCGTCATGTCCTCACTAATTCACATATGCAGTACCCTGTCCTGCGCGTGTCATCACTGGAAGGACTTGATATGATGACCCTATGTCCATGTTATATTTTTTGCGCCCGTGCTCATGGATGGGGGCAGATTCAACTGTAGCCATCCGGGTATGGTATTCCCGTAATCTCGAAGTGGGGGAACAGGTCTTGAAGTCATTGACGGCAAGTGGTCCATAGCATACCCCTGTGCTGACCATGCAACCTCAGTAGTTGCAATGTGTTCTGGGGCTGAAGAATTTCACATTGTTAACTCGAGGTGTTGTTTTCAGGAAACGGGATGCCTACGGGTAGTCATCCCACACGAGATCATCGCCTCTGGTTCGTGTAGCCCGGTGGTGGATATGTCTGATAATCGTAGTAGGAGCCTCTCGTTCTCGTCAGCAAGATATCGCAACTTTTTCGCGGCTATTATTCGATCATCAGCTAAGAGAATCAACGCAGAAAGGTTGTCAACGAACCTGTGAGGAGCAGCTGATGGCGCGTGGCATCTTTGCCTACTGGAATATCAAACGGATCGGCAAGGAGTAGTGCATCGCGCAACTCTGAGAAACCGTCCGTCTCTTTGGAACGGTACTCTCTTTGAGATTGCGACTTGTTCCTCTTCGTGAGTGAAGGCTCTGAGGTGTACGCTTGGGATGAGGACGGTCGCATGGTTGATTGGGTTCTGGAGAGGTAAGCCATAGAACCTTTATGTCGTCACCGTGTCTACTGAGACTATCGTTGTGCTACCAGCGACGGGGCCCGGCGGCCTAGTTTGATGAAAATGCGGGCCTTGCATGTCAGTGTCTGAAAGTTTGGACTGCCCTTAGCGAGGTTGGTCTCCATCCGTTTCGTTACTCCGTGGGACAGGCTCAATAACTGGGATGGTTTGGAGTAGCGCCTTTCGCCCCTAACTTCCTTTCTTGCTCGACACCTTTTGTTCAAACTCCCACCGCCTGTGGCAGAGCGGCTAAGCTATAACGTACTGATGTTATCCACCTTTGTAGATTGGCACTTTCGGTGTGTGATGTACGCCGACTCTGCTATCTATTTCACTCCCACTTGTACGGCAGCTTGGCAGGACAGGCCTGCTGCATGGTATATCTGACGGCACTGGTTTCGTCACCAAGTGGGAACCACTAACTTGGATACGGATCTGCCATCGGCGGGAGCGATGTGACCGTCGACGATAAACTATGGACGCCCACTGGTAGGGCCACTGCCCAACGCAGTCAAAGTGTTATTCCTTTTCAACCGGATCATAACATACCCGTTCCCAAAATCGGATGACGTGCAATAGACGTCTACTGATCTTGCAATCGCCGATCGTAGAGGAAACCAGCAAAGCGTCATGGCTATATATAAGTAATGTCCTAGTTCGACGCGAACCGCGATACTCGACATAGTGTGTTCTACGTACGTCATTGTTCCTATCATGTTTATTGACACGCAGGGCTCTCGGGCCTCTTGAATGCATTACATATAGTCTCTCATCAACGTGCTCCTGTCATGTATCGCAAGTATGTACGAATGTACAGGTTTTTGCTCGGATAAGCATAGTTCGACGGTCACTGAGGCTGCTCTCGACCACTCCAAGCACCTTGGGATACCACGAACTTCACTTGTCTTATCGTGCGCCGCCGTGTGCACACCACTCTTGCTGACGCCGAGCCTCTCCAAGGTAGATAACAGAACCAGGGATACAAGGGGATGGTAGGTTCTCGGTAAGATCGGGCGATTGGGAACCGACCACTGACAAGGAGATCATTATTCTGCACGCCGACGCTTCTGCGCTGACTATAAACCTACCTCAGCCGTCTCTAATCTCCGTTGCCATGGTCGATGGACGGCCGATGGTCTAGCATCTTCTGGTGCGTCACACGTCATATCTGAGGGCGATGAGGGCATCGGTGTGGGTTCGGAAGTAACACCGCGTGATGTCTGTATATCGCGCGCCGCAGGGCTGCGACCAGAGGGAGTTCGGGCCGAAGTTGGCCACTCAAAATCCTTCTCTGTGAGTAACCGCCCTTGAAGTTTTCCCATGTGTGTCTGGGTGAAGGGTCGTCCTCTGTTGCGAATGGAAAGTAGTGCCGTCACGGAAGACAGCGACGGGCCTGAGAATCCAATTTCATTCTCTTCGAAACTACCTGGGATGTTGAACAGGTTCCATCGTATTCTTGTGGCGTCCCGCGAGCCCTTGGTACGTCGAAGAAGCGACGTAACCGGAGGTCGGATCGATGGTCTCTCAGGTAAAGCTGGCCAGCGAAGGCGTTGAGCTGATCATTTGGTCTCCATGGGAGAGTTCAGTCTAAGGGAAGCGGGGGAACAGAATAAACTTTAAGATCGTCGGACAGTTGCACTCGTTGAGATGTGCGCGGTGCGTAACCATGAAGATGAACGCAATTGCCTTCCCTGATGTCTAGCATTAAGTGATCGGTCTCGAATGGGCTAAGTGGAACGAGCGGTTCGTCAGAGTCCTTTGCGCCTTTACGGAAGCAAATCCACTGAACAGGCCGGGGGTATTGATTCACGGTCCCTGGAGTGAAGTTAGGTTCGAATGTCTTGCAAAAATCTGTTGTGGCCAAGACGAATGGACTCCAAACGTCTGCTTCCCGGGTAGCTACAGAACCCTTTCCAAGGGTTGTGAAGACGGGAACGAAAGCACCCTCGCGCTAGCCAGTAGAGGAATCCCTCCTGTCTTCACGAATCTGACGACGTCCGAATGGAGGTGGTGTGGTGCTGGCGTCGCCCTGGGAGGCAGCTCGACTTCTCGTTCTTCTCCCATCTGTACATTCGTGAGTGATAGAATGCCAAGGTCTTTACAGCGTTGGCGGATCGCCGGGTTCCGGGTCGGCAACGTAGTTGAGGTGTTTTTAGCTTCACGAGGAGCATAGATCAACCAGCGATTCGCGTTCCGGTTGAAGCCACACATTTGATAGCTCTTCTTGGCCCAGCTCACTATCGCAAAAACGGGACCAAGCGTCGGGTCTCGCTTTGCGACTCATGCCCTGTTGCGCCCAATGAGGAGCCCACTGCTGTACGTCTCTCCAGGTCTCGTATATTGTCCAATGCAAAACGTCGATGGTAGTGACTCGGTCATTCCAATCTTTATTACCGACCGTGGCACGTATGCTCCGATCGACCTCGAGCGGCGCAAAAAAAAACATGACTGAGTGACCGCGACCTAGCCTGCGCATCCGCATGCAACCCGAAAGATAAACCACAAGATATTTCAAGCGACCCGGATCAGTGGTATCAAAACAAGCCTTGGACCAGTTGATCTTTTGTGAGCAAGTTCGGACCCAATATAACGGTGGCTCGTGACGCAACGGGGAGTTTGATGTCGGTACCCCTTGTGTGTACATGATCTAAATACACTAGTCGAGGTCGTGCTGAGCGATAGACAAAGGCAATAGCCATCGGTTGCCGTTCGCTCCCGAAAATCCTGGCGATCAACTCAGCGATAAAATCAAAAGAACTACGACGGATCATAGGATCACTCACCGATTATGATTTTTTCACGCTTCTCTACCAGGTCCCAGCTTGAAGCAGAGTGTTTCGAGGGAAACTCCTTCGCTTCCCGCGGAAACACCACTCGTGAGAGGTAGAAGTCTATCGTCGCTTGATTTCGAGCGAAAAGCGGGAATATGAGCTTGTCCCACTGCTCCGATGACTTAAAGTTGATGTCGCGAAGTCCCTGGAGTGACTCTGACACAGACTCACAATCGAACACTTTGATCCAAAGTGCGTATTCCAGATTTGAATCATCCTCGTTCGGCATAATTTCGAAAGATGCTCTTAACTGCTCCTCACTGAGACCAGCATAGCAGTAAGATAGGCATGTGAGAATAATGGTGATATTTGGATGACTGAATTGGGTGTTGGGTGCAGGTATATCCGTGGCCCGATACGGAATAGGGAGCATTGTTGAGGGAAGGGAACGATGGCACCCCTCTTTCCCCAAAAAATATCGCATCAATACTACAGATCGGGACCAGCTGGAATCTCGCGGCGGTAGATCAAGGCCATAGTCAAATCGCCATCCCCTTCAGAAAGAGCAAACAGGAGCGGGCCGCGAGCTAGAAGACCACGGAAAAGTAGCAATCCACTCCAAAGATAACCGTGTTGGGAATGCTTAGCCTACTCTTCCACTATCTTGGCTGCATTGGCAACCTGGAGGGCATTCTCGTCCAATATGAACCTCCAGACTGCAGGGTGCAGTGTCACAGAGATATTCCGAACAAAGCTGGGAAGCCGGCCAGCCATGACGTCTTCCGCAATCAGGTCATGACAAATGTCTGAAACTTGCATGATACGAACACGTGGAAATGACCCGGGGTGATTTTTTGAGAAGGTGCGTGCGTGGTTTCTCACGGGTCGGAGAACCTGCTGAATGATCGTCCATCGATCCGGGCAACCGTCCATATATTGCTGGAGGCAAATCGTGTAAACCAGCTGCAATCCGGCATGAAGTATTTCATCACTCCCGTTCAGGGTACATCGAACACAAGAGTGGATCTATTTCTGAAAGCTCACCTACTTTGACATGTTGTCCGAAGCTCCACGAACATTGCCCCTGCGCTCTTTATGGGGGCTAGTCCAAGCGACGGATGTTTTGCTCGACTCCTTCCAGAGTATCGTGTACCTTGACCATTAGCGTTTGCACGAGATTCGGCCATATTCTCGGGTTACCGTATAATGATGGTTCAGCGACAGTATCAGCGCGCGCGCTCTTGCTCCATAGTAGCTCTTCCCAGGCCGATATAGCGTCCATGGTGGGCACACCAGCAGACTAGTGGTGAACAACACATGCCGCAGTGGAGACGACAGTCTCAAGCTCCAGATCCAATTCTGGGATCAAGTAATCCGTATCCTCATAGTCTTCAACGTAAGCCAGTGCCGTGGCATTTGCCAGTGACGAGAATAGACGTGCAGCTCGGCGCACTGTGCACTTCCGTCGCACGGTTATTACCCCAATGTCTATGGTAGTACCCGCTACGATTCCAGTAATATCTGTCTTTTTTTTCCTGGTATGCAGCATCGATCTAAGGATACGGGGTGGAGGTCCATTCAGCATGATTAAGAAAAGGTTCGTGTTTCACGATAGACCAACACCCAGCGGATTGTAGGAGACAAGGTGCTGCCTGAGCGCCTGTTTGGCCAGTCGGCGGATCAGGCTTACGACAGCTCGTCATGGCATGCAGATAGGCAAGATACAATATGCTTACTGAGCTGCCATTTCCTATCAGGCAACCTGGTCCAGCATCCACAGTATATGTATAATAGCATCGTCCATGGAGTCGAGATAGGTCCTCGTGGCGCCAGGGTATAGGTCGAACTTCACGGTCATCATCATGCTCTTGTGGAACTCCAGCGGGTACGAGGATGCATCTGGAGATAACTTCCTTTGAAATGTGAGTTTTCTGCCGGAGGATGAGACGGTTCTCTAAAGCAGACAATGCACCAATGCATTGCTGCTCGTCATAAACCATGATGTTCTTGAAATCACGGGACTTTAGTTCTCCCTGCTCGTTCACAGAAAAGGGAAACCCATAGAAGGGAGACACGACAGACAATTGTGACCCGGAGATTTCTGGATTGTGCCCCAAACGATGTGGTGAGACGCTGGAAGTACCGTGAGACCATTTTCCACGTCGGGCTGCGAATGACAAGGGTCTTCTTGACATTTGTACATCCGATATTGTCTGGATGTGCGTTCAATTAGATTATGCTCGAATGACCAGGTCGTGACCTCGCGAGATAGTGGCGTTCAGGCCACCACGGGCACTGTTCCGTCGGGGTGACGTTGCTAAACAGTGCGTGGCTGTAAAGGCGCGGATTGGTCGTTACATAACCGCATTCTTTGCATCAACGAGGCCCAACACCTGGCCTAGTAACACCACTTCACAGCAATGCGCTGCGAGTAGGCAAGTGAGCCACCGCATGTGGACTACCGACATATGTCCCACATGGTTGTCTTACCGCCTTGGCTCGTACCATTATTGTCTAGCTCTCTGAAGTAGGTGTTCGCGAATGAGATCACGACTTGTGCCAGGTACTATCATGTAGTCGAGTGTACGTAGGTAGGCACCTGCGAATCATTGACGTGGAATTCGATTCACCCACGACGTCGATGTGGTAATTGAGTTGCGAGCTCGCCTCCGGCCCGTGCGGTCGATCCCGGACAGCCCTGGTACCGTCCGGCTATGGGCATCGAATACCGGTCGGTGATTTCATTTGAGACCAATGTCGGCACAGGCGCGTCCCCGGGCGCCAATGAGTCGAACAAGACAGTAGTATCGGGACAGAATCAGTACCATGTGGTCTGGCGACGTACAACTTGCACGCTCCGGAATTGGGTGTTTCATTCCTTCAATCTTCGCTGACACTGAAACTCGGGGAAAGTGATGTTCCAACATGCGCGATGGTGAGTCAGTTGTTCAATCACTGAACCGGCTGACCATTACTGTAAGTTGATTCTTTTCAACATCGTCCCCGTCATCATTGCAGATTTGTCACTCAGCCAGCGGCCAGCGCGCCCCTCTTTCTCCATTCGTCGTCGACCGTCGGCGCTGGCGGTGCGGTATCATAGGCACGGCCCATGTTACTAACCCAATCTTCGATCCGCGCAGCACGCGGACACGACGGGTGATATGCGGAGCTTGTGATTCATACCAGATGGGGACGCAACTCACTATCGGCACCTCCGACATTGCGTTCTCTACCTGAAATCAATCGTTTTCACAGCCATCCATGCTCTGCAGTTCAGTCATCGCAAAGAGGATCCACATCCCGTAGTGTATAAAAGGTGACGGATTCCGGCGATGGATCCACACCAAACACTCCTCCTTCACTCCACACACTTCTCGGCAAGCCACTCAGCGTACTTTTCTATACCTCTTCCACTATTACTCATGGCTTGTGTCCCAGCTGCTTCCCCCGTCGCTCCTGTTGATTCTGTTCGTGAATCGAAAGCTTCTCTTTCAAACTCGACCCCCACAGAGACTCTCATTGATGTTTTCTCTCGGGCCGTTTTTCAATATCCCCACCATGAGCTCGGTTTTGTTTCATCCTCCGCTCACGACTCTTCTATCCAAACCAAGACGTTCAACGAATTCGGCCAATATGCCCTCTCCCTCGCAAGGGCCATCCGTGCCTGGGGCAAGCCGACAGGATCGGTCGTTGTCGTCTATCTCACGGAACACGAGGACAACATGGTTGCTGTTTGGGCCTGTCTGCTCGCCGGCTACGTGCCCTGCTTGCAACCCGCCTTAAGTGCCCAGCAGGCTCACAAGGAGGGTCATGTCGCTCACATCAAGAATCTTTTCTCTTCGGCAACCTGGCTGACCAACGAGAGCGGTGCTGACCAAGTGATGTCGATCCCTGGTCTCGATATTCACTTGCTCTCCGAGCTGAAGGCTTCGGCCGAGAACTTGGTTGGGGACTTTGCTATCCACCAGCCCCGGTCAGACGATGAAGCCATTCTCTTCTTGACCTCCGGGTCGACCGGCTTCTCCAAGGCCGTTGTGCACACGCATCACACTATTATTTCTGCATGCCGTGCCAAGGGTCAAAGCTACGGTCTTACTTCTCGATCCAAGATCTTGAACTGTGAGTTCCATCAATGATCACCCTAGTGAATGGTATGCTAATGCGACACCAGGGGTCGGATTTGACCATGTTGCTGGATCCCTCGAGATGCACTTCACCCCTCTTGTGTACGGTGCATCGCAGTTGCATGTTCACCCGTCTGCCATCCTCTCTGACCCCCTGCGATACCTTCGCCTGATCGAAGAAAAAGTCAGTGATTAATCATGCTCCGCGATTTGTATGTCTGACTATCGTTTTCTGCAGTCGATCGAAGTCGCATTCGCGCCCAACTTTTTACTCGCCAAACTTACCCGCGACCTCGAGAAATGCACTGACCTCTTCGGGACGGTGAACCTCGCTTCCCTCAGACGCATTAACAGTGGTGGTGAAGCTGTTGTCAGCAGCACTGCTGTCGCTTTCAACCGAACCCTCAAAAACCTCGCGAAGAATGGCGAGGCTTCCTTTGTCATCTCCGCTGGCTTTGGTATGACCGAGACTTGGTGAGTCATTGGTGTCCATGTCGGATATTCGCAATCCAACCGGGCCCTCTCAGCGCTGGATGCATTTATGACCCTATTGACGTTTTGGCCACGCCCCCTACCTACGAATTCTTGGAACTTGGCACGCCTATTGCCGGTTGCGAGATGCGCGTCGTGAATCCCGAAGACGGTGTGACTCCTCGCCCTGATGGCCAGAGCGGCGAACTTCAAGTCCGCGGACCAATGGTGTTCGTTCGTTACTTCAACAACCCCGCCGCGACCGCTTCCAGCTTCGTTGAGGGTGGTTGGTACCGCACTGGTGACGTCGGCATCATCGAGAACGGCAAGATGAGGCTGAGCGGCCGTATCAAGGACACTGTCATCGTTCACGGTGTCTCTTACGGTATCCCGGAGCTAGAGACTCACCTCCAGACGGTCGAGGGTGTTACTCACTCACTCCTTGCTGCAGCACCCTACCGTGCACCGGGCCAGGAAACCGAAGGCTTCGTCGTTTTCTATTCACCTACATTCGATCTCAACGGCGAAGACGCTCCTGCAAAGCTCTTCACTACCCACCGCGCTCTCCGTGATGTCTCCGTCAAGATGATCACCCTTCCCCCTCAGCTCATCGTTCCTATCTCCGCCGCGCAAATGGAGAGGACCACCCTCGGAAAGCTCTCTCGAGCTCGTCTTCTCAACCAGTTCAAGCAGGGCGGACTCGCCAAGCACATTGCCCACGCTGAAGAGTTGTTGAGTATCGCCCGCGGTGCCAGCTTCATTTCCCCATCCACCGAGACTGAGAAGACCTTAGCTCGCATCTACGCAGACATCTTCAACCTCAACGTTAATGACATGTCTGCCAGCGAGAACTTCTTCGAACTCGGTGGTACTTCCATCGATGTCATCAGACTTAAGCGCGAAGGGGAGACTGCGTTTGACTTGCCCGAGATCCCTACCATCCAGATCCTTAAACACCCCGTCCTCTCCAGCCTCTCTAAATACGTTGATTCGTTGATCTCCAAGGATGCGAGCACTGAGGAGTACGACCCTATCGTTCCCCTCAACCTCACCGGTAACAAGACTCCGATCTTCATGGTGCACCCCGGTGTCGGTGAAGTCCTCATCTTCGTCAACCTCGCCAAGTACTTCCAAAACGAGCGGCCATTCTACGCATTCCGTGCACGGGGCTTCGAACCTGGCCATCCCTTCTTCGGCTCTATGGATGAGATGGTCTCCTCCTACGCCGCCGCCGTCAAGCGAACCCAGCCTCACGGCCCTTACGCCATCGCTGGTTACTCATACGGTGGTGTCGTCGCCTTCGAGGTCGCCAAACGCCTCGAGGCCATGGGTGACGAAGTCAAGTTCACTGGTCTCATCAACATTCCTCCTCACATCGCGGACCGGATGCACGAGATCGACTGGACGGGCGGTATGCTCAACCTTTCGTACTTCCTCGGTCTTGTGACCAAGCAGGACGCCAACGACCTTGCGCCGGCGCTGAGGCCCCTGACGCGCAAGGAGCAACTCGACGTCGTCTGGAAGTTGTCGCCTCCCGAGCGTTTGGTCGAACTCCAGCTGACGCCCGAGAAGCTCGACCACTGGGTCGACATTGCCGGGTCGTTGATCCAATGTGGCAAGACGTACGAACCGGGCAGCTCGGTCTGTGAGTTGATCGTCTTCCTGATCAACCCTTTACCTTGCTAACATGTTTGATTCCAGCTGCACTCGATGTGTTCTACGCTATTCCGCTCCGCGGCAGCAAGGAGGATTGGTTGAACAAGCAGCTCAAGCCATGGGCAGGCTTCAGCCGTAGCGAGCCGACGTACACCGACGTCCCAGGACAACACTACACCCTCATGGATTTCGACCACGTCCCTGGCTTCCAAAAGATCTTCCGCAGCCGTCTCGAGGCGCGTGGGCTTTAAGACGGACGTAAAAGTCATTGTTTAGAGCGAGTTTTGTGACATCATCTATTGATCGTTCGACTTTTTCATAGCATCACGCTCTCTCCTCCCTTTCCCTGATCGAAAGGGCACACAACACGTATGTATATACTGGCAGTTAGACACGCTATGCACCATTTCCAATTACGCTATTTCTGTTAGACATGTAATGTAGTGCTCTAATCCGAGTCTACCGTCGGGGTCGCGTCTAGATTTTAGACTCTCTACACGAATTTATGTATTATCAATGGTCGTAATCGTTACCATATTCACGAGTTGATCCATTGGGTGCGACCTAGTGTAACTGTTTGTGTGTAAACCCCACCTCTGCTACCACGCAGTTGGGCCCTCCTTTTTGTCATGATTCTTTTCAGGGGACAGGTAAATCGGCAAGGAGTTTACGTATAGTGTCTACGTTCCATATTCTTTATGTTACCACTAGCACTTATATGCACCAACAGAAGCTCTGCTGCCCACAACCCAGCCCGGCAGCTTCCGCGTTTCGACTATACAGACATCTTGTGTAACATCTTCTCACTGTACACGACAAAACCACGATGCTACTGATGTGGCGGTTGTCTCTCAGCCGTCTACACATCCTAGTATCTGCTTTATTGGTTTCTGATGGCTCCACGCTCTGGGAAAGGCAACGCAAAGTCTGGAAAGCCTAGCAAATCAACTGGCAAGGGTGGCAAATCAGCTGGAAAAGCCAAGAAATCGTCAAAGCGCTCTTCCAGGCCAAAGGCATCCAAGGGCAAATCGTCGAAGAAGAATAAACTCTTCCCTTCGGGTTCAGGGTACCCACTGAGCTTGCTATATGAAAGGTTCGCTCGTCTTCTACGTGCAGTTTCGATGTGAGCTCCACAATGCGCCCGGATTCGGCACCCGCACCTGTGTGCATCGTGGGCTATCGGGGCTAAGCTGCACGCCTAGACTCTCTTCAACGATTCACATCTCACAATGTTTCCCTTTCTGTGTCGGTTGCTCATCCAGATGCCAGAAAAATGGTTGGCAGCGGCCATCAGTCGATACCGTAAAGCATCCTTTTTTCCGATATTTTTTTTCTGAGACCCATCACTTATCGGATCCCAGCGAAAATATGGTGGTGGCTGGACGTTTGCCGTATCATTGAGTCGAATCGATAGATCAACATCTCGGAAGGAAACTGTTCGACTTGAACCACATCCACCCTACATACGACCTACAGCCAAGGAGGCGCGCCACTGGGGTGCAACTTACGCTCTGTACCGTGTTCGTAGCATTTGTTTTTATTCTGCTTCGGCGCATAGGATTGATCCGTCGTATCGTGTTAGTTCTGTAATGGCATGCAGGTCAATCTGCCTGTTGGACCCCGGGAGTATTGGGCCGAGCTGGCTGCCCAACACAAAGTCGCGCCGGAGGAACAAAAATGGATGTACAGTGCCGATCCGTTCGCAGCATGGAAGGGGGTCGGAGGAAGACGTCCAGAAACTGCTGGCCTTCCAGGAGAGGAATTCGCTCAAGCGCCAGAAGTGAAAATGTCGAGTTCCCTTCACGACCTCGTGGAAAACACTGTGAGAAGGGTGAAGGGTTTCCTCCTTTTTCGCTTTGCATGCCTTGATGCCGTCGTCTAACAGGCTAGTATGTTTTGTTCATCGCAAGAGGTCACACCTTTGGTACTGGCGGAAGAGGATGCTCTTAGAGTGGGCCAGCAACTCCGACAATTAGGCTTCCAGCCAATTCAGATTCAAAACACTATATCTTACCTCTCGGCGCGTACCCCGCTGGGGTCCCATTTACTTGGTTCTTTAGCTCCTCTAGAAGCATGCATTGAATGCCTCCTTTTACATATTCCTGAAAACGACCTCCCGCAACACTTCTTTTCTTCTGACCATCCCTCCAATCCAACCGCTTTCTCCGGACCTGCCGGAGTCAATAGCCCTGAAGAGCAACGGATCGAAGACATCGCAATTAGAGAAGCAGGCTTCCCAGCGCATCTCGTCAAGGAATACACGGCGGACCCGGACGCAGCAGAAGATTTGATACTACTCATCTCTACTCTCTCCCGCAAACTCATAGGCAAAGATGTGGGGGAGCTATTCACAGCGAGCGAGGACTTGGAGTCGGCTTGTCTTGAGATAAGAGACGAGATCGATGAAGTCGAAGCACTCGGCGCCCGTTTCATTGACCCATGCCACATCGCCATACCGTTCTTCAGTGGCCCCCTGGAGCTTCACGTCATCTTGCCACCTGACGATTGCGATGAAGAGTTACTCCCGGCTATATACGTGGGATCGAGGTCAGTGCCACCCTACATCCGACTGCACCTACTCGCATGGCTCCTCTGTGCGACTGAACGAGAGGATTTCATCGAGCCGGGTGAAAGTTTCTTGACCGCGGCCATGCGAGTCCTTGAAGATCATTGGGCGTGGATCGAAACAAACAGCCCACCCGACGTGTCGACAGCAGTTGGACATCTCATCAGACCTAGGTCCGTCCCTCAGTGCTAAATGTCTCGTGTGATGGACCTAACGACAACAAAATCAGAAAAGCTGCACAACGAAAGTACAAACCCGTGTACGATGACCGATCGGATGACCAGGTCAAACAAGACCTGAAAAACAGCCGTAAAACCAGGGTGTACGCAGAGATGCTTGCTTCCCGTCAACGCCTCCCGGCCTTTTCCACAAAGGTTCAATTCCTAAATACTTTGGACAAGCATAGAGTCGTCATCGTCGTAGGGGAGACTGGTGAAGACAATTCTACTCCTCGTCAATGACTTATCGCTCACAACGCATATCAGGGTGTGGGAAGACTACACAACGTGCGTCATATTTCCAGCTGGCTTATTGTATTATCCATCACTCGACGTCAACAGTTCCCCAGTTCATGTTGGATTCTCTTATCGAGAATGGCAATGGCTCGAGAGCGTCCATCGTTGTGACACAGCCACGAAGAATATCCGCCGTGTCCGTGGCAGCGCGCGTATCTTCGGAGCGTGCGGATGACGGATCCATTGGCTACGCCATACGTGGCGAAAGTGTCCAGAACAGACGGACAAAGCTTTTGTTCTGCACTACTGGAGTGTTGCTCAGACGACTCGGTTCTGGAGATAAGCTAGAGAACATCACACATGTTGTCGTTGACGAGGTAAGCAACACCGTACAGAACAGCTCGATTAGATGGTCTCACTAATATTCGTCAGGTGCATGAGCGCTCTGTTGACAGCGACTTCCTTCTACTCGAGTTACGTGAACTTCTCTTGACGCACCACACCCTCAAGATTGTCTTGATGTCAGCTACTATCAACCACGAGAAATTTGCGGGATACTTCAACAATGCCCCTGTGCTCACCATTCCAGGCCTCATATACCCCGTCGAGGATAGGTGAGCACACCTGGAGTTTGTTGTCAGCGCCAAGCTAAGTCTATCAGATATCTTGAGGACTTCATAGACCTGGTACCCTACGTCCCCCCCAAATCTAAACGCGTAATCAAAGAACAGAACGATAAAGAGTACGAAGACAGACTCAGATCACGTGGTCTCAGTGAGCGGGGCATATCCTCCATTCGAGACATCATAGCTGCAGACCTCATCGACTACAATGTGGGCGAGTTATTTCCTCACATACCGTATCTGATCCCATTTCCCCTAGCTAATCTCTGCGCTCGTTAAATATATCATTTCCTCTGCGAACGTTCCAGCTGGCATCCTCATCTTTTTGCCGGGTGTTCAAGAAATTCGCCAATGTATCAAGGCCATTCAGAGTGTTGTCCCGAGGGGTCCAGTAGACATCTACCCCCTCCATGCTAAGCTCACTGTCAGAGAGCAGCGCGCAGTCTTCAAATCATCACGAAAGTGGAAAGTCATTGTCGCCACCAACGTTGCAGAGG
>JBBPJV010000532.1:0-19963 GCA_038088915.1 Sutorius aff. eximius
GATACGGCCCGATTATTTAGAGATCATGTGTGGTGTACCCACAGACTCCCTAGTAGTGTAGTCTCCGACTGAGGCCCCCAATTTGCCTCCGATTTCACCCGAGAACTTTGCAAGTTGCTCGGAATTCAGCAAAAGTTGTCAATGGCATTCCACCCTCAGACGGACAGTCAGACTGAACGGATCAACTGCGACCTGAAACAGTACCTTCGTATCTACGTTGCTAAGAAACAAAACGAATGGGCTGAATGGCTCAAGTTGGCACAATTCCAACACAATAATTTCCTCATGGCCACCACTGGCACCATCCCCTTTGCCGTCACTCGGAATTACGCCCCTCATATTGTTACGCTCGGTCCAGTCGTGGAGCGAGGCGTGACCGTTTATACCACTATGGGGCTTGAGGTTCCTACTGGCTTAAGCACTAGTAGGCGTCGAGGGAGCTTGTCGGTTCTTCCGCAAGGTCTAGAGGAGTGGTTGCTAACTCGAGGTCGAGCAGAGGAGGTTATAGCGTGTATTCCGGTTACGCTAAGACTAGTGTACAGGAATACTAAGCGACGGTTTAAATACTACTACTACCAGCCGTCGGGAAGTCTGGGGAACAGAGGAGAACGAAGACCCGAGGCAGTGGTAGCACTATCTGATCGGTAGAAACCCTGGAAAGGGGATGTAAGTGAAACGGGGTGAACCCGGATGTAGACCGATCAGATCTAAGCGAGACAAAGGAATAGTACACGTGGAAAGGACGGAGTTCCGCTGTCAAGAAGTAGTGCGGAACGGCGGGGAAGACTAAGTAAGAGGCCTCATGCCCGGAGGTCAGCGGAGGTGCTACAGATGGGAGGAAGTAGCCGCCTATCGAGTAGTCCGAAGATAGGGGCAAAGGAAATGGTAGTCCGGACATCGACGGGAATGTGGCTTCAGTACAAAGATAAGGAGGAGAAAAACATTACCAAGGCGTCCCATGAACTGTCGTAACACATATGGGTTTTGAAAACCCTGTTTCTTCCCATCAGTTTGGATCCGATCTCATCCACTCCCACAAGGAAATTCAAGCAGTGCTTGATGCCACATGAACACGCATGGAACGTTCGGCCAAATCCTCTCGGTCCGAACACCCCGAATACCAAGTTGGCCAGCAAGTCTGGTTATCTACAAAAAACCTCACACTCCCGTTCCCATCCCCCAAGCTCTCACCCAAATGGCTTGGACCCTACCCCATCACTCAAGTACTCCCCAATGCAGTTGAACTGCAATTGCCACAATCAATGAAGATACACCTGGTCGTGAATGTCTCCCAGGTGAAACCTTACAACTCACCTCTTGACGGTCAAACAGTTATCAGACCTGATCCTATCATTGTCATTGAGGATCAACTAGTTGAGTACGAGGTTGACTTCATTGTCAACTCACGTTTGAAATGTGGCAAGTTGGAATACCTCATTCACTGGAAAGGTTGGGATGACACGGATCGTACGTGGGAACCTGAAATCAACTTGGAAAATGCACAGGATGCTATTCGGGATTTCCATGCCAAACACACGGCTGCCCCCCGGCATGTTCATGGTGTCTCCTTAAAGGAATTTCATTCTCTCTTCTCACTGTACGAGAACTTCACTGATTCTGCTTCTTCTTGCTTTTCTCGCCTGGAAGTCGAGACGTAAAGAGGGGATAGTGTTACGATACATATTTAATTTTTCTAACTCTCAACTCATACACTTGTAGCCACACCTTTTTCTCTTATTTTGTCACACTAGGTCACATGACTTTCCCCCTATCTTTCCTTTCCCATGATCACGTGACTAGGGCCTGGACTCTATGACGTCAGATCATGTGACTGGTCTAGACCCATGACATCATAGATAAGAGCCCCTTATGCCATTGGTTGTACCTTTTCTTATCTATCGTACCATTCCCACCATATATTAGTCATGTATTAGTAAGTAGTCTTGGCATTGGTATATATACCTGGGTGATACTACGACTGTTCCCCAGTCTAGTTCACTTGGGCATTATCTGGAATTTACCTCTAGGCTTAAGTGGAATATCTAGTTCTCCTTTTATCCCTGCCCATGTACATTGTTGCACATGTTTCCTTTCTCCTCTCTTCATTGTAAAACATTGCTGGGCATCAGAGCCAATTCTAGTCGTTCCACCTCATCGCACTTAGGCTCAGTAGTATAGCTCCGTTTCACTTGAACTAGACTTCTCATGAGGTTGAACCCGCGACTCCAGGGTTAAGGAGAATGAGTACGAGCTCCACTAGACAGACTCTGGGCATACACCCGTACATCAGTAGTCATACGCTCGTCCAGCGTTACAAACAAGGATAATATTGTTCTGCCCATAGTGCATTAGGGCCCCCTCTCTCGCGTAGCTGCAAGCATGCCTAGTGATTGGTGTGACAGTGTTAAAAAGCCGTCTGTACCCCGGTTCCCCCCACGTCTGAATTTAGACATTAAACTACCGACATCTTAGGTGTTTCCTGCGCCATCGCATCAAAGGTCTCCCCACAGCTGCCTGGGAGATATTAGTTTTTATTACAGAAGTTTATGCCAGCTCATCACTCCAACCCTTTTCATACCAAAGAGCTCGAAGAATTCCTCACACCTGTAGCTGACCTCTACCCAAACGGGGATCCCGCAGTTCGTTTCGCACATGATTGGCTGCAAGATATTCGCTGGGAAAAGAAGATTCACCCACATGATAGAATTACCCTTGCCAATAAAACTACGCGATCCCTCCGCTCATCAACTAAACTCTGCTCACCCTATCGCCGCCCCCAAACCATATACCTATACTAAGCAATGTCTGCATCCTGGCAAGACGTAAAAGACAAGATCGACAAGATCTCGAACACCATCAAGGCCAAAGACGCAGCCAAAGGCTTTGACAAAAAGTTCTCGGACCCTGGCATCTGGGACGGGAAACGCACCACCTTCAAGAAATGGTGGTTATTCATGGAGCTTTGGGTGTCCACCCAAAAATGGCACCCAATGTGGGAAGATAAAGAAAAAGCTGCTGCAGTCTTAATGCGGATGTCAGGTGATGCTAGTGCATTCGCCCACCTTAGAATCTCAAAAGGGCTCAGTAAAGACAAATGGCCCGACTGGGATGACCTCAAAAAGGATATTGAAAAGTATTTCAAAATCGCAGATTATAAGGAACAAGCATACTCCAAGCTTGAAAACCTGTGACAAGGAAATCGCTGAACCAATGAATTCCTTAATGAATTTCAATTCCTCAAGGAAGAAATCGACATCGATGACGACATGGCAGTCCGTATACTTCGAAAAGTGGTAGACTACAAGATTTATACCGCAGTACTCCAGAATGAGGGCGATCTAACTTTTGATCAAACCTTGAACAAATACGCCGAGATGGGAGAGCGCTTTGAGCACATACGATACAAACAAGGACAACGGTTCATCCTGTTCCAGCACAACGGTCCCCCACACTTCACACAAACAGGGACACAATCAGGAAGGGGCGCTCCAATGGAAATTGGAGCTCAGCAAGCAAAACCAGCATGACCAGACATCACGTGCTATAATTGCCAAAAGACAGGCCACATTGCACGCGAGTGCAAAGAGCCACAATGACCTCGCACCCCCCCCCAACAAATGCGCAACCGGGAAATGTATGACTGTTACGACCAAGCCCCTGAGGGATTGGAAGGAAGGTTCAGAGCTGTTGCTCAACCCGGAAGTGAGGAGCACAGTACTCCGAAGGGGTCGGGGATCCTGGAAAGGACTACCAGGAGGAGGAAAGATGGGAGCCTGATAGACGGACAGGCTGGAAGGCGGAGGAACCCGAGAGGGTTCAAGGATCGAATGGAAGGCCAAAGAAGAGGCCTGAGGACGAGGGAACTGCAGGGGAAGCACTGCAGGGAAGGAGGACGAGGGCCACATCTAGTGGGGCGAGGAGGGCATCGAAGGGTCGATGCACGACGAGGACTGTCAGTCTCAGACTGATGAACAAGGACTTAATGATAGTGAGGGACTCAGAGACGGAGTCCATAGACCAAGGAAAGATCGTGGACAAGGCCCGAAGGAAGGTAATGGTCGCAGTGCCAGACTGAGGGTCGTCGAGGATGCACACAGTGCAATGAAGAGAGAAAAGCTAGTATTGGGATAACGGAGGTGTAGACATGAGGGATAGACGGAGGGGGACTAGGCAAGTACGGGAGTACTATGTCCTAAGTACCGGGTAGGAACTAGCGTAAGGAATACTACGAGGAAGGCGCGAGTCTTATATAGTAAGGCGAGCGCGGGAAGGTAGTATCCGTAAGAGGAAAGGAAGAATAAAGGAGATACTAAGGTATATCCTGTCGGAGAGCCGAGAGGAGAGGCGAAGAGATCTATAGTAAGAATACAACGGAGAGCCGTGGGTCCAGGGTAGACGGAAGGAAAGGAATAGGCCATATTAGGATATCCGGCGGTAAAGGGAAGAGGAACACCGGGATTCCGTAAAGGAGACTCGTGTAGGACACGAGGAGAAAGGCAATCTAAGATGACGAACCGTAGGGTGAGTCATCGGAAGTGGTAGTCCATGATCCGCGCTGGTGGCGTGGGAATGGCTACGAAAAGGATAATAGTCACGTGAGTAAAAGAATCACGTGATGGGAGAAATGTAGTCCGTGGGGTTCAGACACCGAAGTGTAGGAACGGCTACAAGGTCTGCCGAATAGCGAGCATGGGAATGCGGGCTAGACAGTAAGACGAAGGAGAAGTCAAAGGGTCTACAGGGTAGCGAGCATTAGGAATGCGAGCTAGACTGTGAGACAAAGGAAGTAAAAAGGAAACAAATCGTAACATAATCCACCTTGTCCTTGTGGAAGAAACACTTGGAAGGCTTCAGGTAGAGGTCATTTTCTCTCAACCATCGTAGTACTTCTCATACCACCTCTACATGTTCCTCCTTGGTCTTCTTTGATGTAAAGATCATGATGTCATTGATGTAGATGACTACCACGGCATACATGTCGGCGAATATGTCATTGACCATGTTCTGGAAGGTTCCTGGGGAATTGCACATCCTGAAGTACATGACGAGGGGCTCGAAAGCACCGATGGGCATAGTGAAAGCACCCTTCCATTCATCACCTTCCTTGATTCTGACATTGTTGTACCCCCACCTTAGATCGAGGGTAGTGAACATGTCTGCTTCTTTCAACCTATCCACCAATGTGGGGATAAGTGGCAAGGGGTAGTTGTTTTTCTTTGTGTGTTCGTTTAGGTATTGGTAATATATGACCAAACGCTTTTTGCCGTCTTTCTTTGGTATAAATGTTACGACTGTTCCGGGTAGGACCAGGCGTAGCTTCTTGTGATCACCTTCTAACACTAGGGTCTAGGGTTGAGGGTGGCGAGGACGAGTGGTGACAAGGACAAGCATAGATGGATTGCTGAGGTGTAGCAACGAGATGCTAGTGGCAAGGTAACAGTCTCTTAGATAGAGAACCGTAGATGAAGGCGACGAGGAACGAGGAGGTGTTGGTGCACCGATGAGTGATGAGACGCAATGCTCAAGGACTACCCCCTTTGTAGAAAGGCGGGTGGAGACGAAGGATGGAGGTTGTGACGACTAGTCAAGAGTTCTCACTAGGCGGGGCCTAAGTGAAGTCAAGAGTGGATTGAGATGATCAAAGTACAGAAGAGAACTAGTGTGAGGAAATATCTACGGTGGCTACGGGTTTATATAGTAATAGAGCTTGGGAAAGAGTTACCCGATCGGGTAGGTATTATGTAACCGAGAGTCTGAGATAAAGAGAGCAATGGAGCGTAAGTAAAGAGCAATGAAGTGTAAGTGAGGAGTAAGTGCGCTGCCGGCAAGTGATAGAACGGTACGTGGGATGGGAGTGTGACAGCGCGAATAGAGGAAACTAATAGTACAGGATAGGAGGAAAAAGAAATCATAACAATAAAGAACACCGAAGAGGTTTGATCTGATTGTGAAGGACAGATATTGTTACGAACTCATTTTCTTTAACCTAACTACACTACTCGTACACTCGTAGTCCACACTTTTCTCCTTTATATTTTGTCACAACAGGTCACGTGACTTCCCCCTATCTTTCTTTTCTCACGATCACGTGACCAGACCTAGACTCCTATGACATCAGATCATGTGACTGGTCTAGACCCATGACATCATAGATAAGAGTCTATTCCACTATTGGTATACCTTTCCTTATTTATCGTACCACTCCTACTATTTATTAGTCATGTACATTAGTCATGGTCTTGGCATATGTATATATACCTGGGTGTAGCTACGACTGTTCCCCAGTCTAGCTCACTTGGGCATTACCTGGGATCTTACCTCAGGCCTAAGTTGGGATATCTAGTACTATTCTCCTCACCCTTGCCCATGGTAACCATTCCACGTGTTCTCCTCTTTTCCTCTTCATCATAAAATGTTGCCAAACATCATAGTTGGCCTTGTCGTTGTTCCACCTCGTCATACTTAGGTTTAGTTGTACGATCTCATTTCAGGCAAGGCGAGATAAGGATAGGAAGTGGTACATGGACAATTCGTAGTCCTGATCAGGCACTCCTGGGCGGGAGGCATGAGCACCTTTTGTTACGATACCGTCCCCGTTAACCTAACTTTATCCTAGTCTAGGGTTAGCCTAGCTAGTACTACACTTTCGCTACATTCTGGACACTACACATCGTACATTGGACTTAGCGTATTTCCTGTAGTATAGCTCACATGATCGGTCTGCACCCGATCCTGTCACGTGATTCCCATTCCCGTCCCTGGCACGTGACCTAGTCATGTGACCATACATACTTACGGACCATTACCATACTTATGATGTCATAGGGTCTAGACCATTACATCATAGTCTAGCCCTCTACGTCACCATGCTCTCTCATGTACTATTACTATAAGGGGTACAGCACAGCATGGTCTGTGCGCTGGCCTCTCTGCTATATAAGAGCATGGTGAGACGGACTGGGTTTTCCCCCAGTCTTGTCAACCTGTGCATAGCCTGGGTCTAAGGTGGAGTGGCCATCAGCTGCTCTATACTTCCCCTCCAGTGTGATGGCTCATACAGACTATTCCATTCTTTATCCTTACCATCGTACACCGTTGCTGGACATCATACCCAGCCACTTCTTTCTAGATCATGGTTAGCGCGTCATCGGGTGGCCCTCCAATGCCGTGCACTTGGGGTTAGGGTTAGAGGTTCACCTCGCCCTTAATGAGTTCCTCCTTGGGCTCATTACAGTGCATAGTCCAGCGGAACACCCTAGTCCACTTCATGCATGTATAAACGGTCACGACCTGTTCCAGACAGGACCAGGTGTAACAATAGCCATACATATGGACTACTCTTTTCCTTCCCATCACCTCCAGACTCTCTGGTGATGGTCACCCCCTCCCATCCATAGTGCCTCTGCCAACCCAGACTGGGCATGAGACCTCTTACCTTGTCATACTCAGGACCTTCAACATTCTGGGTCAACAGAACTCCATTGCATTCCACATTTCCTTTGTTCCCCTTGCTTAGATCTGATCAGTCTACATCCGGGTATGCCCCATTTCACTTCCATCTCCTTCCTAGGGTTTCCCCCAATCAGATAGTACTGTTTGGGCCTCAAACCCCATTTTCATAGAGTTCCCCCACCTTCCTGAAGTCCGACAGTAATTAGTACTTAATTACCTTGCATACATTCCTGTACACTAGTCTTAGTGTAACCGGAATATGACACTATCCTCATCCTTGAAACCACTTGATCTGACCTAGTCTCTCCAAGCCAAGGTCACCCTTAGTCTCTAGACCTTGCCCAGTCAAACTGGCAAGCTCCCCCAGACCCTTTGTTAGTAGCCTTGCCTGTGGAGATCCTTGACCCCCAGCATGTATAAATGGTCATGACTACACACCCCCAGCCTAGTCATAACATAGGATACCGGAGGGTTTCTGGGTAGGACTAGCATAAGGAATACTACAAGGAAGGCATGAGTCTTATATAGTAAGGCAAGCATGGGAAAGTAGTATTCAAGATAGGAATGGAAGAATAAAAGAGATACTAAGGTATATCTTGACAGAGAGTCAGGATGAGATGCAGAGAGATCTAAGCTAAGAATACAATGGGCAACCATGGGTCCAAGGGTGAGAGATCTATAGTAGGAATACAATGGAGAGCCATGGGTCCAGGGTAGATGGAAGGGAAGGAATAGGCCATATTGGGATATCTGGTGATAAAGGAAGAGAACACCAGGATTCCGTAAAGGGGACTCATGTAGGACATGAGGAGAAAGGCAATCTAAGATGGCAAACCTTAAGGGTGAGTCATTGGAAACAGTAATCCATGATCTGCACTTGTGGCATGGGAATGGCTACAAAGAGGAAACAATCATGTGAGTGAAAGAATCATGTGAGGAAAGAAATGTAGTCCATGGGGGTTTGAACACTGAAGTGCAGGAATGGCTACTGGGGTGTCAGTGTAGCAAGCATAGGGATGCAAGCTAGACTGAGAGGCAAAGGAGTAAAAAAAAGGGAAAAGAATTGTAACAGAAATCATCCCTCACAGCACCTGCACCTTAACCTGCTTGATGGTGGGCTTCAAGTAGATGGCCAGTTGCTAATTGGATTAGCCCAGGTTGTTTGTGATTCACCAGAATATCAGGCAATCTTTGCAGATGTGTGTGCATACTATAGCTTCTTGTGTCAACAAGCTTTTTATTTTAATTTTTAGCAAGGTTTCTTTGTCACACCATCCAATCTCCCAGGAATGGATCTCATGACTGTCACCACAACCTCCAAGTACAGGGTATGTGTCGACATTACCAGCCACCTGACAGATGGTCTATATGTCTGCAGATGCACTTCTCATTTTGGGACAATCACCTGGTGCTTCAAGCACAGTGCAATCAATCAAATGATATCCTTGAATTGATTCCTCCAAGTGCACTGTGGGGAGATCTCCCACCAACCCTTGTTGATGGATATGGTCACTGGCTGAATTTGTCCACAATGACAATTGAGATTTGCTCTCTTGGACAGCCTCTGGGACAGTCTTTGGAGAATTGGAGAGTTGACTGCACATCTGGACAGTATCATGTCTACAAAGGTCATGAAGCTCTCATTGACATCCGAAGCCCAACCTGGGACATGGTTTCCATGTGTATTCAATGTCTTAACATCATTGATGAAGACTTGAACACCCAACCAGAAAATCTACTAGTTACTATGCGCCGTGTTGATGCCCCCCCATGTATATCATGGCTACAACTGTCTGCCACACTACCCCATCACAACTTGTCCTTTTTCATCAACAGGCAGGGAGAGCTCGAGTCTCGTGATTTCAAGGACATGGTTTATGACGAAGGCCAATCTGTTGGGACTTTGTTCGGTTTACGGAACCTCATTGTTCTGCGGCAGAGAACCCACTTTCAAGAGGGGCTTATCCCAAGACGCGTCATCATACCAAGTGGAATACCTGAAATGTGCAAAGATCATCAAGTTCGGGTATCCCCCAGACGGGGTATATCTAATATGTCTACTGGACCAGACGAACCACCTTATCACACGTATATCATGGATACCGAACTGGGTTGTTTGACAGGGAATGGCAGCTCGACAAGCACGATGCATCTTGTTTATTTGCATGTCATGACTAACTACCATAGGCCTGATCCTCTGACAGGCAAAACGGGTGCCCAGGCGGCCCTTTGTATCTTGCAGTCAGGATTTCGCTCGGGGACGATGCTCCTTGAAGCTCCTGGTGTCGACGCTCTTTGGATGGTAACGCAGTATCCACAAATTAATGCCACGCACCGGAAAATCCGACAAAGACAAGATTACAACCTGATGACTCTCAATGCGGCAGAGAAGCGTGCAGCCCAGCGAGCTGCATATTTATTCATGTGGAGTAACATCGAACCAACCCTCCTTACGAGCTGCGACGACAGTGACTATGCGTCCCCAGAGCCCTTGCATATGGAACTCGAGGATGTCGCCTCCGCTGCGTCATCCGCTGTTCGCCGCTGGTCCCTCAGTCGGCCCACCTCGGATACTATATCAAACTGGGCAAAACTGTGGAGTGACAACGTGCCTGCAGATACGGCGGGAATTGGACACTCCCTACACCACGGCCCGGAGACGTGGTCAAATCCCGATTTCATGCGAACATTTTTGCTGAAGGTGCACGGCATCCTGGAGGAGAGGAAAGGAACCCATCAACGCTTTCAGCTGACCTTTTTCCTCCCCACGGTGGCATACTGTTCGCCGCGCAATCAAGTTGCTTTCCTCTCGATGCTCATCGCGTTCGTTCAGCGACCGTCGTTACATTTGGGGAATTCACAAACCTATGCCGACTGCAATATTTCAGATGGATATCGCCCTACCGTGGAAATCTTACAACATCTCATCCACAGATTCCGGCGCCAAGAATCATGGCATGATGTCAAAGATACTGTTAAAGAGCTGCTCATGGGCTGGCCGTCTGACACTCCTCCGACGGTCTCGTTGGATTCAAATCACTGGGACGTCGAGAGTGTAACGACCAGCTTGAGACAACTATTCTCCAGTTGTTTTCGCAACCTCAAGCTAAAGGAAGATTTCTTGCGCATCCTCTCCATAGAACCTAGGTTATCTGATACTCGTCCACATCCACCAGTCTCTTCGCGATATAGTTCTAATGAACATATACCCCTGCGCAGCCTGTGCGTCACATTCGAGCAGATTCTTTCGAACCGGCAAGCACCAGGGTTGCCACCTCGCCGGATTTCGTTACATACAAACAGCCATAGTGGAGACGAGACATCGCCCAAAATCAGCATCCCCAATACGACAGCCTTGGATGAACTATTCTCTCGCCTGCGGGCTAACTCCTCATTCCAATCGGAGTACCTCGCTCACATTGCTGCCAGCGCGCGATACGTCAGCGAGGGGCCCTGGGTAGCTCACAGAGCAGACAGTTTCATCAAAGCGCTGGAGGAGCATTACGTGGAATGCAGAGTCAGCTACGTGGATGGTCTGGCCGCTGTGAAGAAGCGTCTGGGTCCAATGACCGATTCACACGAGGAATCACCCGAGTGTTCTGCTCAATGGCCGCCAATCAGCGGAGATGTCTTCTTGCAATGGCTCTCATCTACATCCCCGATCAACCTCCCGGGACAGTGGAAGAAATGCCTAGTATCACTGGCTTTACTCCTTTTGGACCTGCAGAGTGCCCGGAGGCTGCTTCGGTTTGCCCTGGATGGTCTCGAAGAGGATTTTTCGAAGGAGTTGGAGAACCGCGGATGTGATGGATGGAATCCCGAGGATCACCCGGATTGGCTGTTGATCCAGGTGTGTCTGGATGTCTGGGTACCGTTGACTCTACTACTACATAAGATTATCCCTTGCCTTTGTCAGATTCAAGGAAATTTCCTAATTCGTCGCATTCAAGCAGAAGTTGCGATGGAAATGATATCCCCACAATCCGGGGCGAACACTGTAATGCAGGTCAACATGGGTGGAGGGAAATCATCTGTGATCGTTCCCATCGTTGCCGCCGCGCTTGCTGATGGCAAACAGCTTGTTCGTGTCGTTGTCCCCAAAGCTCTGACGGTTCAAATGCTCGAATCACTCGTTTCTCGTCTTGGTGGCCTCGCCAACAGGCCGGTATACCATCTATATTTCTCACGCCACGACTGCAACGACTCGGATGTTCCGTGGACCGATTATATACACAAGTTCTTAGATCAATGCATGTCGGAACATGGGATTTTGCTCATCCAGCCGGAACATGTTGTCTCACTCAAGTTGAAGAGCGTGTAGAAGCAGATTGGTAAAGGTAAACCCGCGGTTCATCCCCTACAAAAGTTTCGGAAATACGTCCTCAGGTACACGAGTTTGCCCGAATCAGTGAGACTGGATAGTTCTTTTTGCAGATGTTGGTTTGCCTTACTTTCGAGTCCCAGACACAAGATAGCGTTGTGGGTGCCGTGTTTCGATAGCTGATTCAGTCGCCCAACGACCTAAACGAAAAGAATGCCACCCACTGTCCTAGTCACCACGACGATGTCCATGGGGTTACGCAAGGCAGTTTGGACAGCGCATCCAAGTGGCTGGACTTTGCGAAATGGATGCATTCCCATGCCCGAGATATTCTGGGTGAGAGTGACGAGATCCTTCACTCCCGATTCCAGATGATTTACACGATTGGCGTCGAGCAACATATGGACGGTTACCCCGATCGATGGGTGATGACTCAGCGAGTTCTCCGGCTCGTGAAAGGCCACGCACCCTCCCTCTCAAAACATGCTCCCGACTCCATGGAGTATGCGAAACTCGGCCGGCCTAGATCTTTTCCACACATCTACATCACGCAATCATCCCAAGTTGGTCGGGAACTCATATTATTAATTGTGGAGGACGTGATGAATGGACAACTTCCAAGTTTCAAGTTCCAACACCTTTCCGCAGAGCTGCAGCGTGCAATTCGGAGTTTCATATCCGACAAGAATGCCCATCAAATTGCCGAAACAACCAGGATGGTGGAAGAGTACGCCAGCCGTTCTTGCCAGAGTCATGTTTGGAGCGGATTACTCATCCTCCGTGGCCTCTTGGCCTCCAACATCCTCTTGTTTTCTTTTTCTGAACGGAGATGGTGCGTTGACTATGGTCATAACTCGCAGTCGCAATCTTCGGGCCGTCGTCTCTTAATGTCAATCCCTACAATGCTCGCCACTCCGTATCGGGCCAAAGACGTGCCGGCACCTGGTACCCAGTTCGGCCACCCAGACATCACCATCATCCTCACGTGCTTATCTTACTACTATACTGGCCTCAGCGAGGAGCAACTAAGAGTTTCATTCGAAATTCTGCTAGACCAGGATGATCCATCCTTGAATTATGCACTTTGGATCAAGGAGTTCGACGCAAGTGAAATAGTCCCGGACTCGCTTCAGGAGCTCGGTGAGCTGAACCTCAAGTCATCACAACAGTGGGACGAGGACATTTTGCCACTTTTCGCCTGGAATAAAGCAACTATAGATTTCTATCTTTCGAGAGTGGTGTTCCCAAAGGAAGCGAAGGAGTTTCCTTGGAGACTTTCAGCGTCCAGCTGGGATTTAGCGGAGGAACGCAAAAAGGTTATAACCGGTGAGCGAGCTAGCCCTTTATCCTTCAAATCGGACTGTGAACTAAGGAATCAGGGTTTTCCGGAACGGATGACGGACGATGGTTATTGCCCATGACGATTGCTCAACGCGACCCCGTCCATCAGCTTGGAAGCAATGCCAAGGTTCTTACACGACTTCTCCAGCCCGAAAATGATTCTTATACGGTAACTCAAGTGACTAGCGAACGATGGACCACAACTAGGTTCCTTCGAATGATGGTCGCGCAGCAACCACAAAATCGTGTCCTGCTGGATGTCGGCGCACAAATAGTCGATTTTTCCAATCACCGGGTTGCCCAAACATGGCTCGACCTCGCCCCTGATGCTGCTGGTGCTGTCTATTTCAACGAGAGTGATGAATTGGTGGTACTTGCGCGAAATGGCACCACTCAATCAATGCGGTCATCTCCACTTTCTCAGTGCTTAGATCGCTGCGTTGTTTATCTAGATCATGCGCACACAAGGGGCACCGACATAAAACTTCCTATCGGGTCGCGGGCAGCGGTTACACTTGGACGCAAGGTTACAAAAGATCAACTAGTGCAGGGTCTGTTCCCCCTCCGTCGCTTAATCATACGATTAGAGCTTGCTTTCTCAGGTTGCATGCGGATGCGCAAGCTGGGCCACGGCCACTCGATCATGTTTTTTGCGCCGCCCGGGGTCGATCGGAACATCCGTGCTCTGGTCGGAAAGAAGGACACGAACACGCGGCTGACTACCGTTGACGTCTTGTGTTGGGCAATATACGAAACCTGGGGCGATATACAACAACGTGCTCCTTACTGGGCGCAACAAGGCATGAGTTATAAATCGAGATCCGAGGCTTGGTCGCGTTTCTGTAAAAATGGGCTCAGCGCAGAAGAACTTTCGAATGCATGGCTCCAGCCAGAGTCCAAATCGCTGGCTGAGCTCTATGCACCCCGTGAAACGGGAAGGGACTCAAGCTCCTTGTTGGCACTGGATCCAGGAATCCGCCAGCGGTGCAAAGACCTTGGGATTTTATCACTCCCGAATATGCAGGTGGAAGAGGAGCATGAACGAGAAGTGAACCGCGAGCGCGAGCGCGAAAGAGAAGTGGAGCTGCCTCACCCGGCTAGGCCAGCCAAACATCACCTTCACCCAGAGGTCGTCGAATTCGTAAAGACCGGAAACACCCTTCTATTGCATACCAGCAGCGCTTTTCGTCCTGTCTTCACAACGCTCCAAGGGAGCACTGCCGCTAGTCGTGATGGAGATGTCTGGAGCCCGTCCATCTTGGCGACGGCGGATTTTTGTGAGACGATCGAGCCTAACTCCACCCAAGGGACCATGGATCAGTATCTCCGACCCGTCCAGTGGATTCTCACTCACAAAAACCTGAAGGGTCGCGACCAAATACTTGTTCTGATGAGCCCATTTGAGGTAGACAAGTTGATACCGGACATCCGGGCGAGTAGGCACCTTCACCTTCACGTGTACGCACCACGCACATCCCAGCGAATGAAACTATCCGACAATCTCGCGTTATACGCTATCCCTCCCTTGCCCACCGACTGGATTCCACCTTGGGCTCTGATCGACCAGCTCAGTGTATTCGCCGGGCAGCTTTACCCCAGGGACTATCAATCATACCTCCGGCTATGCCAATTCCTCGGCGTATCCACAAGGGATTCGCCCAGCGACACAACGGTCCGGTGGAACCTGTTCAACATCCCCAGTAGTTTCGAGGAGAACGAAATAAAATTCTTGGATTCGCCATTACCTTGTGTATGGGCGTTACTCGCCGTTCGGAACAGAGGGCGACCCTTCACACAAACGCATATGGGTAAAATTCTTCAAGGACAAGTACTGACGGAGAAAGACTTTGAATGGCCAAAGTCGGTTGTGTCTGGCCATGGCCCGAGGACACACGAGGGGCCGATACCACGCGACGTCATGTCGGAAAATACGCCTCTTTCACCATTGGATCTGGGGTGCGACGTGCGAGACGCCATTGCGCCATCAGCTTTCCCTCAAATATTCAAGGGAGAGCCGGAGATGGGAACTGCAGAACCGCCAAGCCTGCGCGTTGAGGAGTAATCTCCTACCGTTAGTGGGTCCCAAGTTCCATAGCTGACTGCCAGTTGATGGGGACTCACGCCGGTAACATTTCAGCCTTTACCATGTGTCCGCGTACGTTACGTATTGTCTGAAAGTATGCCCTTTTTCTGGACCAGCCGTTTATGCGTCCTCAGTTGAGCTCTGCGGCGTGAATTGTCAAATGAAATGCAACTACAACCAGACATGCTTTGCAGGATCTCCAAGATGCAACATGGTCTGTAATAGTCACGGTAGTCGCCGTGGTCTGTCTATCATCCCGGCCTAGGATCCTAAACCTTGTGATGGGCGACGCCTCCCACTGCTGGGCCACGCTCTGACCTCGAGACAAAACATAGCACTTCAGTTATGCACACATCCCCCACTTTATCAATTACAATTTTTACAAAGAAATTCTCGTTCCTTGTCCTTGTAGATCACCCGCATCACTGCCCGATCAACTCCCTAAACTCGAGCCCCCACTGCTCGTTCCTCTTCACGTCCTCCACGAATGCCTCAAACTTTTGTGTCCCTCCCGTCGCCGACGCCCCAGCCGCACTGCCGATCGCGACCACTTTGATCAGTGCGGCAATAGCACGCATTGCGCTCCGCCTCAGTTCCGCCGCGCGCTGCAAGTCTTGCTTGACGGTGTCCTTGGTGACGGGTGTGCCCTGCATAGTCGTCTCCAGTTCAGGCGTGAGCTCGTCCAAGTGGGCGATAAGAAGCGGGACACATAAGCTGAGGGAAGAAAGGCGGGAGATGAGAAGGTGCGATAGAACATTGATCTCATCCGACGGATCCGCGAGCGCGGGAATGAGGTACGTCAAGTACGTCGAAAGATCGAGTTTGTGGAGACACGTATCTAACTGTCCTGGGTGTGAATGTGTCAAGTAAGGCTCGGCATTGGGCTTACCAGTGTATAAAGAGTCTCCCAAGCGGTCTTGCGAATGTCGAGTCCGTCGTCGACCTTATGTGTCCAAGGGCCCATTTGTACAGTGCGAATGAGTTCGGGGTTGACCTTGGTCTCGGCATAGAGGGTAGGAAGAAGTGTTGGTAGGTGATCCCGAATAAGATGCGGCTTCGTCCGTGCGGCAGAATTGAGCGAGGATAGCGCAAGGCGACGAACCGTCTGCACACAAACTGTCAATGCCTTCCTTTAAGGAGACGAGAAATCACGTACTAAATCAGTATCCCCCATCAGACTCAAAAAATCCATGATCAATGGTGCAAGAAGTTCATCATAAGCAGGCGAACTTTCGGCGAACGTGTATCGAATCGCCGATACAACTGTGGCTCGTACGGCTGGATTCTCGTCCCGTATACATGCGTGGAGCTGAGGGAGGTAGCGTGATGGGTGGGTGGTCGTGAGTTTACCCAGGCATGCCGCAGCAACATTTCGCGTTGATTCTTCCGAGTCAGAGGTAGAGTTATGGAACAGAGGGCTCCAAATAGCATCCGCAACGGGCTCCAATTGTCCATGGGAACAATGTGTTACAACCTAGAGGGGATATGTCTTCAGCGAAAGATTGATTTTGAGAGTCTGTAATCAACCTCCTTGAGCGCGTGAAGAGATAACAAGCGCTTGGATGGGTCCTGCTCCGCGACTTTAAGGATAGCGGGAAGGAATAGGTGCAAATTCCCGATCGCAATATTTCCTTCACTACAGGTAAGTCAAAGAATCTGCAACGGCGACAGTGTCGTGCTCACCAGCCGCAAATGCGGCGGCGGTCCTGATCTCTTCCTCTTCCGCAGAAAAGTGGTCGATAGCGTTGTCGAACACGTCATGCTGGATGGACATATCGCTGTGCAGCGTGAGTTCGTGCGTCCTCCAAATGACAGGGATAATCACATGAAACGACCTAGCTCTCCCAAAATCATTAAGCTGAGCACGACGGTCGACGACTTGGCTTTAGATGACTTGTATTGGTAAAATTTCAGACGACCCCAGACAGCGCAATACAAGAGAGCATACCTTGACAGTCTTGGAATATTCTGCGATCGTACCAGCAGCAACGCCTTGAGAACTCTTGACGACCTGTCCAACACACTTGGCGACGTTGATTAAATTTGACTCTGCCTTTGGAGTTTTTTCAACGCTGATGACAAGGTTTGGGACCACGTGCGTTGCAATTTGTCTGTCTGCTTGGACCAGGGCAGAGAAAAATGCCAGCAGAGAGTCCAGGGCCGCGCCGGAAAGCAGGGTCGAATGGGCGATCTGATAAATATCAGCGAGTAATTCCGTTTCAACCACCGGGAACGTGATGGAGGGGGACAATTCTAGTAGAAGAGCAAGAATAGAGAGCGCCTGGGAAAGTAGAGAAATATCCGAGGTGCCGACGTAAAGCTTTATCTGGGGAATGAGGGAAGGCGGAAGATCGGCGGGTATTTCAGCCTGATATCTATGGGAGTGTTTGCTCATTCGTCGAGAAGGTCGGTGGGTAAAATTACCTTTTTAGTAGCGTGTCCAGTGCAGTGAAAACCTCTGGCTTTCCACCCCGACCACTCTTCTTCAACAGGATCATGATCCATTCCATACAGGAATTGACCCACTCGTCACCGATATCCACCTCCCGAGCGACCTTAGTGACGACCTTGACCGCACCTGCGGTATTGCCAGTGGTGCGACATATTGCTTGCCACTCCCTTCCGCCTTTAGTCTTCATCATTTCTGTGGCACATATCCACAGGTCGGCCACACAGTCCTCCGCGCAACTGCGCACCTCCGCATCTGTATCATGCGTGCTAAGCCGCTGCAGAGCCTCCTCGTAGACCCGCTCCGACCACTCGTTGTTCTTCACCGGTCGTGTGGCGTTCAGTAACGCAGAGAAGACGCGGAATGCCTCGGAAACAACTCGAGGGTGGCGTTCTCGGAGAGACTTGAGGAGGACGGACGTAAGCGTGGGTAGCGACGGGCTGAATACTGCAGGTGCATGCGTCGAGAGGAAGAGGGCTAGGAAAGAAAGACATGTCAAGTGCAATGTCGATGTCGTCGTAGTTGGTGGCTGAGAAAGGATGATCTTTGATGTTGCCACGATTGGCCCAACTTGGCTAGATAGTGACCCTGGCAAAACTCCAAGGAGAGCGTAGAGTAACTGGAACCCAGCCTGTACGGTTGCCGGTGGGGTCTTGGGCGGTTTGAGCTGACCGAGGAGTGCCTTTGACAAAGCAGGGACCTGGGACCTTAGGAGCGTGTAAGGTGTCTCCTCGACGTCCATCCGCTCTTCGCTATCACGTTTCCTTTTTCCGCGTACAGCAGAATCCCCTTCAAGACATTGCGGCAGACCACCGTACATACTCGTTTGATTGAGCAGCGTAACGTAGGCTGCCCACACCTCGAGGCGAACCGTCCCCTCTCTGTCGTTAAACCGTGATATCAGGACGGGAGAAACATTTCTGTACAACAAGACCAGCAATTCCGGACGAGTGACAATCACAGCTGCTAGTAATTTTGTCGCCGAGCGACGAATCTTGTACGAGGTATCTTCGTCGTCTGAGTACCTGGAGACAATTAGCGTGTCAGACATGTACCATAATGCATTCACGAACTGATCAAGCTCTCCGTCATCATCGTCATCTTCTGCATCTGCCATTTCTTCATCTTCACCGTCGCCTTCGCCGGCGTAATTCTATGTGAAGATCAGTAAATTTTCTACGACATAAATGCAAACCGACTTACAGGGTCATACTTGATGTACTGTATCCCTACTTGTAACATGGAATCCACGAACTGTGTCGCTTCCCCAGACGACCTCAGTGACAGAGTCTCCAAAGCCTGCAGCAGGTGAGCGGAAACCAGAAGGCTCTGGACGCATATACGCTACCTGTAGACATCCTTCCCTCAGCTCGTCATCGTCATGTATTACCGCTTGTAATAGGCCAGGTACGATATCCCCTAACGATGGCGCCAACTGCTGCGGGGATTGCCTAAAGATCGCGGCGACGAGGTTCACTGTAGTCTTCTGTTGTTCCAAGTTTGCGTTCGGTACGAGGAAAGGCAAAATGTTATTTTGAAGCAAAGCCGAGAACAACTCTGGTGGAGCGACGGGGACGAACTGAGACAATGTAGATATGGCACGTTTTCTGACAGCGGGGCGGGAATGCGTGAGGAGAGGAGCAATGGCAGTTAATGGCTGTGGACTCAAAGAAGGATCAGCGAAGTGAGCTGGAAAGCGGGTGATGAGGATCGAAAGTGTTGATAGTGTCTCCAGCAGTGTCTCTGGTGGGGTGTCAGGCTAGAGGGAACATTCGTCAAAGGTGGAATGATTCGGGTGAATTTATCTTACATTAGACACTTGTCCAAGTAGCTTTGGCGTAAGTTTCGCACACGCCTTCCCAGCGATCTTGCCGTCCGGAGGCAGTTCCGATGTAATCGTCTTGAGGGCTATCGGGTGGCGTCAGCACCCATTATTCCTGATAATGTGCAAACGCTGACCAAGCCCGGATATATCCCGCAGCTCCTCGTCCTTTCCAACTGAATAGTTGATCAGACTGTCCACGACGAGTTCCATTTGGTTCTCTCTGATAATCTTGATGAGTTGTCCGAGACTTGAGTACCGGACGTGATCCTCAGCGTGTAAAGCCAAGAAAAAAACGGCCATCAAACACACCATTTGACAGCCTGGTTCTTGACCTCTGAGATTGTATCCTCGACGAGTTTAAGCACTTGACGGAGGACCTTGTTCTCGGTGGTCTCGTCGCCAAAAAAGCTATTTGGATCCTGCCTGATCTCCAGCATTAGATCGTTCAATCCCATGAACCTGGGGCACGAGATTTGAAACTTCAGAACCAAC
>JBBPJV010000533.1:0-19921 GCA_038088915.1 Sutorius aff. eximius
ATGTATGAATGTATGAATGAAAACGAAGAACCTCGGTAGAAAATGTCAAACAATAATCAAACAGCTGGGTGCAGTAAGGTTATATCTTGTGAATGGTCAGATGACATTGCCATACGAAAGCGGCCAACGCAGCAACTACGAAAAATGACATAGTACGATGCCACCTTGGAACTAAACAACCGGGCGCACCATTGAGTGACTGCGGCGAGCAGATGCCCGTGCGTTATCATCTTTGGTCTGACAACCATTGAGAGTATACATACCTTGCTAAGTTGGAGGCGGAAAAGGTCAGTTAGGGTCTCATCAACTGATACATCTTCGAGGGGCATCGCTCAGGCAAAGTTGAAGATGCGAGGGAGCTAAGGTGGGCGTCGACGGCTCCGACGCCGCTGAGTCCTGGCACGGGTTTTATTACGGATGGGCAAGCACCAATGGAAACACGCACAAAGATCGTTCTTACCAGATTGTATACTTACGGAAACCGAGGCTTCTTATTCCCATGGGCAGCGAGCGCCTTCACCTGCAAAGCAGCGTTATAATGTTACTGTTTGACGACTCTCTTCAGGTCTTCCGAAAGCCGTGACTGGGCGACGGCTAGCAAGATGAACGGGTCGGGCGACTTAGCGAGCACCTTCCTATTCGGAGGGCTTTTGGAGCCTTTACGGCCTCTCGGGTATGCAGATAGGCTGGCTTGTTGGGTTGCAAACAACTTTATGTAAACGATGGATAGCACACGAACCTAACATTCGGTTGTAGCCCGGATCAGAAGTCGGACGGTCATTCTGGTCTGAGTCTGACCCCCCAAATCGGACCGGGGCCGCATCGCATTGTCTGTCTTGCCACTGACGTCGACGTTGCTCGATTGCGTGGGCCACGTTCGGATTCAATTGCTGTAATGGCTTCGTGATGGCATGGAATTTATGGGGAGAAGGTACTAACTTATGTAAGGTACTATGGTGATTGCTTCGCGGCTTTCTGACACGGCGGTGTGCCAACCGAGTCCGAGCCCTGACCTAGAGGCTTCCGAGTCTCGTGGTTGACTTTTCGTTGAACTTTCTCTTATAATTAACTTTGCTGTAGGTTCTTTGTTGCGCTACCATTGAATCGAACCCACACATGTAATCGATTTCGAGTCCGAAAGGTAATTTGCGTGGGTCAGGGCTAGTACGGGCCCTAAGATGGTCTGCTTGTTTGCATTAGAATCTACATAACCATCATCCTCATACAAATTTGGTGCCGCCTTGACTAGAGGCTGACAATACGTCTTCCATCCCATGTCAATCCGTCTCTACTGAGGCTAACATGTCGGTGCTATATGCAAGCTTCCCGTTTCAGGTTTGGTTGCTATTAAGTAAATGACTGTGTCCCCAGTTCCATCTATCGCTGCCACTTTTGTGCTGTCGTCCCCCCCTCGCTCTGCTGCACTCGACCCGGGCTCAGGTGGGCAATCTGCTTCGGTTGCGTCGCAGCACCTCCTTGGGACGGGTGGTCAATTGTTTGCCGCGGTCGCCATTGTCTCAATTGTGGGATACTTCAACCGTGTGTGAGGGGCAGCCAAAGATCCTGGCATGAACAAGACGGGTTGGGTGTCATTTGGCGGGCCTTTTCTCGTCTGTGCGTCAGCGTGGGTCGCTCACGGCCCACACGACTGTCGCGACCGACTGGCCTGCTGACCCTGAGATTGGTCCCGGGGTGAGCTGGAAACCTGTAAATGCTCCTCATTCGAGCTGAGACGTTCCCGTTCTGAGCAACACGTCAATACGGTCTATGCGAGGTTCTTCCATCCAATATCCTGGAATGCAAGTAGACCAAATCCTGTGTGACAAAGGATCTGCTAACAGTTGTCCATAGTTGGTAGATTGTCATCCCGCGACATGTTTCGTTTCCGTGCGATCTTATTGTTCTTCCCTCACGCAGCATTCCATTCCGCCCGATCCTGTGCCTACACTCCTTCAGGATCATTCCCACCCTTTTCGGATCTATTCAGTTTACCTCGTATATAGGATCCTCGTAGTATTGTCGAGCACCTCAGTCCGTTGCAAGCGCACGGCTGAATTATCTCGATAGTCGCACGCCGCTTTCCCTCGGTCGGCCATATTCTCACAGGGCAGGGGGACCATTGGCAGAGATGCTAGCTTAATTCACTGAATTAACTGGCAGAATGTCAACATGGAAGTATAAGTAACAAGCCAACTATCCACTTTGTCGAAATTCGTTGGGATAACCCACCTCAACCAGTTCCACGCAGTCATTCCATTTCCGCTTGTTTGCGTCGCACATGCTGTGTCGCAACCCAGTTATATCGAGCTCACCCAATTATCCCTTCCTCTTGGACACGATAGTCCCCAACTTCTGCAGATATTCGTGGAAACCCCTGACTGGGGTACCCAACGATCCCTCTCTCGTCCGAGAAGCCGCTGGTGGCGAACTTATGGAATATTATTTCCGCGCACTGGGGCTCGGAGACTACGTCGTCATATTCATGGCTGAACTCACATTTTTCAAGGATTTCTGCCAGGAACACTTTCTCCAGTGTGCGAAAAACGCGTGGGCTGCCGTGCGGTACGACATACCCCTAGTCGCCGCGCAGACGGTTTACGATGAGGAGAACCGGACTCGCATTGTCTACAAGCCAGCTCGCAGTGCAGACGACGCAGAAGCCTGGGCATCGAGAACGGTCCGCCTCGTCCGCGGTTTCGATAACATTGAGCAGTTTCGCCATTCGATCTCTTCCAAAGCAATCAGAGACGCGAATTGTGATCAAACTTTCTTGTACGTGTTACCACACGAACGGCTGGCCGGGCGATCCAGCGCGTGCAGTATGCTCGTACACACGTCGCACATCACGTTCGACGGGAAAGGTGTTCAAATTATGTTTACAGCCTTCATGAAGAAACTGGCGGCTGCTATTTCCGTCTATCCTTCCGCACCATATCAGCAGCTGGAATGGGGATCAGAAGGCGAAAATGTACTCCCTCCGCCCTATGAAATTTTCGAGGAAGCAGAGGTTTGCGAAGGGCCGGAATATCGTGCAACACTGGAGAGTGTCATGAACGATGTGATGAACTCTAATCAAGTTAGTTTGCTTCCTTTTCTTAGTTCCAAATCGACTTAACGTGGAGCGTGGGACGCCGACCTCGACGAACAGCATGGACATGGACTCAACATTCAACCCTCCAGTAACAACGCACACGAAACTAAACGCGCGGAATTCACCTTCGCTGCACGCGAGAGTCGGCGTTTCTTTAAAAGGGTAAAAAGATTTGGGTTCACAGTCAATCATGTTTGTAAGTATCACGAATTTTCCTTGGTTCTTCTCTGACCAGGTGAAAGGTCATGGCGCACTAGTGTTGGCTTGCGCAGAGCATAACCCTGTGCCTGCAGAGAAACTTGAAACAGCTGTCTTTACGTGCCTGTTGGCCAGGGATGGTCGTCCGCGACTCCGCACTCCCTTTTCAAACAGGGACGGATACCCCGGGTATTGTCTTGGCGGATCGCAGATCCAAATCCCGGCGAGCGCCCTCAATAACTTGAAACTATCGCTCAAACATGATGTCAGCCGCTTGTTTTACACATCAAGACTCGTGAAAAAGGAGTATGCAAGGCAAAAGGCGTACCCTTCGTTACTGGCGATCGCGCCGGAACAAGCAGAAATGATGATGCACCCCTATGGGGATAACCAGGACCCACCGTGAGAAGCCTTTGTCGTGTTTGAACTGGTCGTTGGCTGACCATGGGCATTAGCTTACCTTCAACAGCTCCATGGTACACTGGTGATGGGAGGGGCGAGTTATACCTTGACCCTGTCTATTTCGATGATAACGGAAAGGCCATATCGGAGATACGCAGCTTCGTTACCACAGTGAATAAATTCGATCCAGCACCGTAAGTCATTCAATACTGGTAGGTGTTGATTCGGTTCCAATGACGGTTTGCTAGGTACTTTCGTGTCTGGTCATGGAGGGATTGTCTCACGCTGAGCGTGGACTACAACCCTTGCGCTGTGCCGGAAAATATGGTCCAAGGACTTTTGGACAGATGGAAGCAGCTGGTTGCACATCTGATGATCCCTCGAAGGGCCTTCCCGATGACGGACCGGAGTTCGCCTAGGCTGAACTCTGCCCTCTAACACACAGATTGCATCCCTGTAGCCATGCTTATACTTGTAGATGATATTTTTCTCGTGCCTAACCCCAGCAAGGGAACCGTGACACACGCGCGCGTGAACATTGAGGGAAAGAGTGGGAAGCTACACGAGTCCGTCAGTATGTAGTTATGGAGAACATGCATGTGTTACTTACCTCCAGACGACGGTCCGAGGTTGGGGGTTAAAGGGTAACGAGCGGACGCGTGTGATGAAAACATGGAGAGTGTAACGAAAGAGTGCAAGTATGCAGAATATCTACGGACTGACCATGATTGTCTCCAATACATTGTCACCTGTTATATCCGTTCGGAGTTATGGTCGATTAGGCCGGTCGTGATCGTCACGGGCTGTGCGCGCGCGTTAATCCGACAATTCCGTCAACAAACTAGCACTTTTCCCATAATTTTCTACGAAATTGACTTTGCATCACATGTCGGCAACTATAATTGCGCTTACAAACATTTGCTCAGTAGTTTATTGTAAATATACATAAAGGCTGTACAGTACCAGGCCACAGTGGGTCACGTGATAGTAAGGGACTACCAACTTCAAGCTTGCTACGAACGATTAAACGTTACCGGCACACGTGGTACCGGAATTCCTCGGGTATAGCGCACCATATGGACTCCCCTCGCGTATGGCAAACCATATGAACCCTGCGTTTCATAGTATCACGTACTTCTTTCTTTCCATACGAACTCATGGTTTCCTTCTCGCGTAGCATATCATTCTGCTTGACGCTGTGTTTGCATCCCTTCAAGATCGTCTCACCTGCACAGGCATCTCCGGCCTAGGTCTCCCCATCGCCTGCTTGTTGAAACCAATCAGACATGAACAACTGTAACGAGGTCCACTACCACAAGGATGAGCCATGCCAGTCTGCATTTCTCATATCCGCACCACATTGCACCGGCACGTTACGCGTAGCGACTTTGGTCGGGTATTTGGGAACATCCAAACGATATATGCTGCACCGTGCCATGATAAACTCTAGTGCACGGCTCCGAGGAGCAATGAACCTTGTACGGTCACAATGGGTTTCAATGACCTGATTGTCTGTAAAGGACGAGTGCTTGGAGCTTCGTTTTTGACCCAGAGCCACGGTCACCTACCCACGCTCAGCCTTTGGACTCGAACCTCGAGAGTCGCCCGACCGCCCTCTTCAACCAAACGAAGGGTATCCCCGGCAACGTCTCGCCGATACTTGGTGACCCTTATGTCGTTGTATGCGCCGGTCAGGATTTCTGGGGGACAAACATTGGGGTGGCGGGTTGGCATATGACACAAGCTCAGTTTTGCACTGGTACCAGGTCCGCTTACGCGTGCATAATCTGTCGTCCGCCTAGTCCTTTTACTAAAGCCCAGACAAGGTAAGAAATTTATAATGCAGTTGAGAACATTTGTCATTCTCGGAGCCCACACGGCGGTAGGACCATATGCGGGGAATTTGCTTTAAAATGTGCCACAGAGATGGCAGTTTTCCTGCAGGTGTATGTGGCGCTGTTACACTATCCGATATTATTAGGTAGCAAGACTGATGTGCTGCTGTGGATTTCCTTGTCAGGGTAAACTAATTGGTGCATGGGTTGCTTAGACACTGACTTCGCACTGCGGTAGTAACTGGCTGGAACAAATTTAGACTGTCGGTAGGTATGCCCAGTAGCAAAGTCATTCATCATATACAGTTGGGCTACGCCATGCCAGTGGCTTCCTCCTGTGTTGTCGCTCGAAAACGCAACGTTTCGAACGAAGATGTGAACTCGGATGATATGATCCCTTTTTCCTACAGCCTAAGATTGAAGAAAATTCGGGAAGCAACGATCCCGCGAATTGCAACGTGAGCGCTGTTACGGAGGACAATAATGAGGTATTGCAGGCTTGCAAGGCTTGAAAGAGAATACAAATGTGTGTAGCGCAGAAATGTAAGTTATCTGTCGGAGGGAACATGCTTAGTTCCGAAAAACAGAGCATCGTACACACCCACCGGTGCAGCCACATCCACAGCAAGGTTGGCTGCAGACAATGCCAATTAATATTTCCCTAATTAAACAAGGTTCTCCATAAACAGTCGCTAGAAGTTCTCACCAATAATACACCACATATATATAATGCCGTCCCAATATAGTTGATTCAATGTCCTATTGCGGGTGTTGCGGTATGTTCGAAACTTCCTCCAGGAATTCATACCTTGCAGGACTGGAGAAGAGTGAGATAGAATGCGATAGAGTGGCTAATAAGAACATACTGATCCCGAACACCATGAGGAAAATATACTGAGTAGCACTTCTTGAAGATCCGTGTGCGCACGAAGATGGATAGAATTCTGTCTCACAACCATGAACAATTTCACACCATAAATTAACTGGACTTGGGATAAGGTGAGGTGGAGCCCCCGGGTAAGGAGAAGTCGGCTAGCATTGCTGTTACCTTGCCAAGTGTAATAAATACCTGGAATCATACAAACAGTTATGGAATATGCACAGCTGGTGCTAATATGTATCGAGGCTCACCCCCGACAACACCAATAGAAGGATAATAACAGTCCTGCTGCGGCCCCACATTGCATAAGTCCGGAGTATTAAGACTCCCTCTGAAAAAATGATGCTAGATGTGTACGTGACTAAAAAATGATGCCATTGAGTGCGTCAAGGGAGTTGAAGCATAACTAGACCATCTAATACGACAATAAGGCTCCCACACTGGACGTGGGGTTCGAGATAATTCGCGGGAATGTTTAAAGGAAACCCTCACCCCTTCGTTTACCAGGGTGTCTGAATAATAACATCGTCTGCATACAAATCAATAGAGATAAGAAAGCGAAACATACCATAAAAAATTAGCGAGGAAGAAATGAAGGGGAGGTATCTTGACACTGAACACAATGCGTGCTACCCCCCACCTCGTCTCCCATACGTGCTCTACCTGATCTTCTTTGAGAGTCGTCAGAATATGGAAATGGAAATGGCCAGCCTCGGTAGAAAATGTTAGACAATATTCGAATACCTAGGAGGGGTGTCTGTTAGATTGCATTAGCGAGTTTGAGGTGATGCTACACACCAAAGCGACCAGCGCAGCGACTATAGAAGGATTTGTCAGTACTATGGGTTGTCGGGACAGGATCAGACCATTGAGGAACTAAGATGAGCAGACGCTCGTTGATCAGTGCTCTTCGAGTCATCATACATAGAAGCAATGCGCCTGATTTGGTGAATTGAAGGCGGAAAAGATCGGTCTGGAGATTATTCAATGTGTACTCTATTGCTCAGGCGGTTGAACTCCGTTGGAGTATCAGAGAGCCAGGATGGGCCGTGACAGTTCAGGTTCCGTCATGTTCCGGAGGTCCTATAACTGAGAGGAAGCAGTGGAATGGAAAGTCGGATGAGCCAGAGCATCCCAGATCGCAATTGAGGTCGACTTTACACTTCTATCCCCGTTTGTGGTGGGCGCCGTGGTGACGCGCAGCCTTGTGACGACTCTCAGAATCATATAAACTGGATCCTGAGTTCTCGATTAGTCAGTGATGTTGACTTCCTTAATAACTGCCCGCCCCAAGGGATGTCTGTTCAGTAAATTGATACCAGCCGTGGCCGTGCTTCAGCCGGTAGGCGTCTGATTTCGGGAAGGCAGCCCTTGGGTCGGTCCAAGTCCGAGTAGACTCCAAATTTCTCGATAACGGACGAGTTATCATATCGGCAGTGTAGACACGAGGTTGCGACCAATCAGATGGCCAGTGGCAAACGGCCGTGGCTACTGTTGGTTACGTAGTGTGGCCTTGGAATACAATACTGACCGCACGTACCAAGTAATGGGGGCTTTCAATCCCCCCGGACATCTCCGCCACCGCACCCAGGAACATGAGTCCTTCCTGACATAAATCATTGATGGAGATGACGAAAAAAGGAGATGACACTGACTCGTGATGAATGTTGCGGTAGCGTGGCAGTGATGTGCTGTATATTCTTGATACATCTGATTAGTACTGTATATCATCCCGATGATAACAGCGTCGTGATGCTGTGCTGAGCTCTCACCCAAATATAGTAGCCATGCCAGTGGTGGCTGGTGAACTGTACGAACTACTTACTGGGATTTTCTGGCACGCAAAGCGGGCGGTGTGGTAATCATCGGCGCTCTTCTCTGATGTCCAACGTTGACGTTGAACGTTAAATGTTGAATTCCACTGCCGTTTCCCGGCGCCGCATACAGTCACGCGATTCCTGGTGGTGGCAGCAACGAGTTGGTGTCGGACAACCCGAATTTCCGTTCAACATTCCCCGGCAGAATCAGACTCGATGGAAAATGCAGTCACTGAGTCAATGGGTTCAGGTGAGTAAAATTACAACTTCCCTAAGTAAGAACTTTGTCCAACTTTGGGGCCATCACCAACTAATGCTCAAAGCAGAGAAGTGCAAATGACTGTTGAGAAAAGCGGGTTCGAACAGACACTGAAGTCAATTCATTTGATTCGTCCCGGTCTCGGAATAGATGAGCGCCTTGCCAGCCCCGCGTAGTGCTGACTCTACACGAAACAGACTCGACCCCTCTATGTGCTGACTCAGCCGCGCTGCTCCTCTACCCTCTCTACACTGCCACACCGGATAATATATCTTGCAGCTAACCGCAATCAATTGACTGTCGGTCCTCCTAATCCGGTGGCGGATATATTTCACGAACGTGATCCTGTACCGCGCACTCTCAGTTGCGATGTGGTAAGAGATTCATCATTCAACGCCTAGGGCGAACGTTTGGAAGGTCGATCGGGCTCATCTAACAGAGAACTTACTACTCTTTCCCTGTAGCAGTCTTTAAAATATCAAAAGACCTTGAAGTGACTCTGCAGTATAAACATCCTTTCTTGAGTATGCCTCTGACAGCAGAGTCTCTTTTGGGGCATTCGGTGGCCGTGACGGGATAACTCGGCATCTGGGTAATGAACAGCGAAATCTGGCGGTTGTAGCGTCAATAAGAGGCAAGGGAAAAAAGCAGCTACTAGAATCACCCACTTCATCAAGGTCGGATTGAGCTGCGGTCGTACTCAGCGGCACCTCGACATATGTCATAGTATTTCAAAAGAGAAGTGAACACTTATGCTGGGATGGTCCTCAACATGTCCCCGGAAAAGAAGTAGAGATCTCTCGCTTGCTAATCTGCGTACATGACAACAGGGTCAAATTTTTGACAACGGGATGAAACAGAACTATGAAGGGACGAATACTGACATGGAATGGTCCATTTAGCCGTGCTTCTTCGGGGAGTCGGGAGGACCAACTGCAGAGACCGTGAATGAAGGCGTATTCGTCTTTGTGTCCAATCGCTAGATAGAAATCGACAACATACTTTCACTATCCTTTCTAATCGCGAGAACCGCCTAGGAAATGTAATTGTAAACGTCGGGGTTGACAAAAGTTGCGTGGGAACTGCGGATATCAGCTAGCGCAGACACGTCTTATCACACATCGATGGCGACGACGAAAAAGACATCACAGGCAACCCCAGCCACTGTACCTCCATCCGTGTTCACATTACCCCAGACTGCCCAACTCGAAGCCCTCTATACGATCATCAGAGACCGGAAGACCAACCGCGGCGACTTTCTCTTTTACTCTGATCGAATCATCCGGTTGCTCGTGGAAGAGGGCCTGAACCATCTACCCGTCGTTCCAAAGACGGTAGAGACGCCGACCGTGCGTGAACTTGTCCCGATCTTGACTTTTTCTGGGATCGACGTCTAATTTTGGGTGATCCGGTGCCTACGCGTGCGGCTGCTGATCATGTCATGTCTTTGCCCTTGGTCGTATAGGGATCCAAATACGAAGGTGTTGGGTTCGAAGGAAAAATATGTGGGGTATCCATCTTACGCGCTGGAGAGGTATGCCGGGGAAACCTCCGATATCACACTGCTCTGCTCCCCTATCTCAACCGCACCCTCAGGCTATGGAAGCAGGTTTACGCGAAGTATGCAGGAGTGTCCGCATTGGAAAGATCCTCATTCAAAGGGTATTCATACATTGTTTTCTCTTAGGTCCCTCTAACATCCATAGATTAGGATGAAGAGACAGCACTCCCTAAGTTATTCTACTGTAAAGTGAGGCCATATTCGATTGAATAGTCCATACTTAATTATAGCGCTGATCCCCAGCTTCCCGAGGACATTGCGTCGCGTTACGTTCTCCTCTTAGACCCAATGCTAGGTGCGTTCGTGTCGAGGGATTTGGTGCTATCTCTCTCACGCGGGACAAGCTACCGGGGGATCAGCTATGAAAGCTGTTGACATTCTCAAAGATCACGGTGTTCCCGAAGAACGTATCATCTTCATAAACTTGGTACCTGCCTATGTTTTATACATCCCAGGCATATTGATATCCTCCTTGAGGTCGCAGCCCCAGAGGGGTTGAAGGCGTTCTGTACCAAATTTCCTGCATTGCGTGTGGTACGATTCCTCATATTCTTCATGCGGACTGCGGTATTTACGAGCAAGGTAAAGATCACCGGTTGGATTGACAAAGGTCTCAACGAGAAAGCCTATATCATTCCAGGTCTCGGCGACTTTGGCGAGAGACGGTACGTGTGCTTGCGTTTCCGACATTTCCAAGACTGGTGCCGCAACTTGTGAATTGTCAGGTACTGCGAGTGACAGCTTTGCCATGGATCTGCATTCCATCATACGGATGCTTCTTGCTACATAACCAGGTGGTTCCCACCTCGTATCACAATGAACGCGGAGCGAAGGAACATTTGACAGGGACTCTCCTGGACCTCTCATGTGGCGCTATGTTGAGGTTTCTGAAGTAAACTGATTGTAGTTCATCAATGAATCCATTCGTTGGCTTATCCACATCGAAGCTGACCCTCTGTGGTTGACATCGATCGGGCACTGTTGGGGAAATACCGAACATCGTGGATAGGCTTCGGATTCGTACCTATTAGTAACATCCTATTTAATCGCCCGGGGATGCGGATCACTTCTCTTGATTATACCTCGGATCAGTCATGCACCGGTACTCGTCGGGGGCATCCTGATTTATAGTATACAATCGTTGGCATTAGAGGTGGAGGGAACGAGCGGTGTTGGTTTCTCGCGGTCGAAAAGGTGGCCATTAACATGGTTTGTCGCCCCAGATATAGCTTCTCCACACGTACCCTTCGTGCCTTCGACGAACGCCCTTACCCAGATCCAGTCAAGTTTTTGCGACGACTGGGCAAGCATCCAATTTCAAGAAAACCCCACGCCTTCTCAGCGTTATCGGTCTGTAGCTGTCCCTTGCATTTAGGCTAGGACTTGATCCTGGGCTTGTGGCAAGTTTGCACTAATGCAGATTAAACCGGCTCGCGTCACCTTGCGGTAGAGCCTGGTTGAAGAATGGCCACTATCCCTAGCCCCGCAAACTTACATCAGCGCCGTCCTTTCCGTGCTTTATGCTAGTCTGGAAGAACGCTGACCAATGTGCGCATGCGATAATTGACCGCCTTGTCCAAAGTGATGGATCTCAAGCAGGTTTCTTCTAGCCGCCGTCGACGGAGCCGCGGGGTTCCTCGCGCTGTCCAACTCATATCTCTCATTGATTTGTTACCCGACTGCGGTTTTCATGAGAAACTACGAACCCGTTCTTATAAACTCGATCCCACGTACCTCGTGGTCAATTCCCCCAGGTCATTCCAGCCTCCATTCACTATGCGTCTATATGCCATGTCCTTGACGTCAAGCAAGATGTCATCGCAAGTATCCTAGCCATCATTAATGAGTACATGCACGTACATATTATTGTGCCAGACTGTCAACATAAACTCTTTATATGGGAGTTCGATCGGGGGCACCCCATCAGGTTGTATTAGTATTTCAAAGCCTCTGCGACTTGCTCAAGTATTCGCTCAGTGATTGCATCTGGGACAACGCTGAGCAAGGGCAAGAATTAGATGTGTCTGAGCGACAGGGCTCACCTTTTCCAAGCAAAAATGGACCAAAGGAGTACAGAATCACCAACGCCCACAGAAAGATTGCACCAGGCAAGAATGCGGCAAGAATGGCTTCAATGGCCGTGGGATGGAGCTCGGCCACGTCACCTGTAGAACCGCGCCGTATCAGGCCGTCGAGCTTCACGACCCCAGTTGGTCATCCTTACCAATGAGAACCCCCATGTCTTGGAGAAATGGTTTGGTACGAGCAATATATGGCTCGATCAGTACTTGTTCGATGTCATTTTCCTTCGCAACACGGACGACAATCTGCTGGAGGTGCTCAACGGCCACGGCCACGCGCTTCACGCGCTCTATGTGTCCCGGGGTGGTTGCCGGCGGTTGGAACCTTGTCTGAAAGTCGTCGCGGGCACTCCCCATGAGTTCTTTCACTTTCCTCAGCATTGGGACAAATGTTGCATAACCTGAAGGGAGGCTGTCAGAAGTCCCAGCCTCGAGCACCTCGTTGAGCGCCGTGCCCAGTGTTACAGTGCTGTTGATCATGATCTCGAACGACTGGATAATTTTACCGGTTTCTTCGAGGAAAGGGGACTCGAGATTCTGCTGTAGTAGTTCTGGCCTGCCGGTGGAACTTTGTCCCGGTCCCCAGATAAGGGAGAACTAAAGTTTGGGACGAACGACATCTCTGTAGTAGCAATGCCCGGAGATAGTATCCATGCAGGTCACGATTCTCTTGCGGAGAAAGAAACCGACCTTGGATTTTCTCAGCGATCTTAGCCGGATTGAGCCAGACTACACATGCTCAGCCAAGGAACTTTCTTGAGTTTGTTGGCGCACGCACAAACGAGTCTCATTCACTCATCTGCAATCAGAAATCAGTTGTATCCCATCGGGTATGAGGGCACGAACTCGTATCAGAGTCAACGAAAACCTCGGGTTCATTCTCTGCATCCCGTGCTATCTGACCATTGGCGAACGTGAAGTACGGGAGGAGCAGGAAATTTACCAAAATGGGAACAGAGATGTGTGGGCGCATTTTTTGGGATGGGAATGGGCATGCCAGACCACCCTTCACCCGTACTTTAGAGTTATATCCTTGACCCCCACGCATACCCGCTGATGGCACCCTGTCGATAGGCTGTGTACACGTGTGATGGGTTCCACGGCATAGTACCAATTCAATACCACAGGATCCTCAGCTGTCCATGACAAAAACCAGCCAGGTCAACGGTTAATTCCACGTTGTGAAGTGCTTGATGGGCGACATATAGAACATACCTTTGCTTGACCGGGTACTAATGTGGGACACAAGCCGTTCATTTGCGTCCCAAAATTCACACCATCGATCTCATGGGGATGGTTCCGTCCTTAAGAGCTTGGCTCGTTGTGGAGCAATCCCAGATTTGTGAATTTAGTCCCAGCACATGTCGCACCATGGGAAGACCGGCAAAGTCACGAACCTTTGCTGCTTTATGGAGCAGAAGACAGTACAAGGACCGTCCGTGGGGCCAGCGACGGCCATCATATGGACAAGTCGTGATTGAGCAACTGTTTCATTGCATCTGGAAATTGAATAGCAGCGCCCGAACCACCATGCCAGTGTGATCATCGCACAAATCCAGTTTGGTGTTGAGTTGACAAGGTATGTAAATAGTGGTGCCCTAGGATTTAACACGAGTGTTGAGACGTTAGATGGTCGAATGATCGTGGAAGAGACCTGCTTGGTAAGTACTGCCGCGAGAAAGTTGCGTGGGTTCGGACGGAAAATCGGGACCGGCGCCGAACACATGTTACCAAATGTCTATGCTCATTACCTCCATCGCACGAACACGACCATGGTCAGCTCGTACGACTTCACGGTCGTTGTCGAAGCTGTCGCACGGGCTACCTGCACAGACACGTAGAAACTATGCACAGGTTCGCCAGACAACCCCGGCAGGAGCACGGGGCAGGTCTGCCATCGGGGTGTGTGACTTGTTTTCTGCAACCAGCTAAAAAATCCACCCCCGACGTGGTCCTTCAGGTGTTCACACCAGCTGCGGCTGCTTTGTTCGTGGCTACAGGTGCTGGTTTGTTTTATTACTTCCAGTACGAGAAACAGAAGCTGCAGGAGAAAAAAGGTTGGTCTTCACACGTCGTGATATCACCCCCACTAAGTTTTGTGTTATGTGTGTTGCAGAAAAGGAGCTCGAGTCTCGTTCGGTCGGACGGCCTCATGTTGGCGGTCCGTTCACGCTCACAACTCACGATGGCAAACCCTTCTCAGATCAAGACCTCTTGGGAAAGTGGAGCTTCGTCTACTTTGGGTTCACCAATTGTCCCGATATTTGTCCTGCCGAACTCGACAAGGTCGGAGAGTTCCTCGAAACCCTAGGTCCCTATCTTTCAGTCCTTATGTCCACATCTCGCTGATCATGTGGGTTGTAGAATCGGAATATGAACAAATTTTCCTCCCTGTCTTCATCTCTGTCGACCCAGCTCGCGATAGCGCCACCAAAATGAAGAATTATCTCGCTGACTTCCACCCCCGGATTGTCGGGCTTATGGGCGATTACGCCTCCACCAAGTCTGTCTGTAAAGCATACCGGGTGTATTTCTCCACCCCACCCAATGCAGACCCCAAGGGTGACTACCTCGTAGATCATTCGATATACATCTACTTCATGGATCCCAACGGCAAATTTGTGGAGGCTTTTGGGCAGAATAGTACGCCCGAAGAGGTGGTAGCGAGGGTCAAGAAAGAAATTGGGCAATGGGAGCAAGAGACTGGGCGCAAAGCCTGATTCCCATTGGATTCTGACTCCATCCAACACACTAGAACCTCCTACCAATCACTCATGTATTCACATTGCATCACCACTCACAAAGACATTGTTTTACTTGATTGGCAGTAGTAACGGGAACCAAGTCTATATGAGATGTCGGGTATAAGGTCGCCATTCTATTCCCTAAGTTCCTCCGCTTGTTGGGCTTTTAGCTTCGACATCTTCTTCATTCGACGCATCACACTTCAGGAAGGTCAAATGGTGGACTAGCTTCTTGAAATACTGTTCACTTACTCATCGTACTGGCATCTGTCAGAGAACAGTCAAAGTCCTATCACGAGAACAAAACAAGACTGACTCACTTTTCATACCCATGTCTCTCATTCTCGCACTCCCAGGGGAGATAAAAGTTCTTTCTCCGGCACACGTTGAGCGGTATCAACAGCCTGTTAGTCCATCAGCCGTACTGGGTACGCCAACATGGAGAAGATATGCGTACGCAGAACACTGATCTCTCCATGCGACCGGCACCTTTGCGGCCTTGAGCTCCTCCTGGGATGCAGTGTGTGCGGACACCATTGCGGGAATCCAGACAACGTTGGTCTTGTCCACAAAAGTAACACGGACAAACCCGATCAAGTGTGGCTGTGTTATTACTTGAACTCATCCCAACACCGTCATTTAGGTGGCAGACCCTTCTATGCCAATGATTAGCGGTAAAGGGTCTTGGTATTACTAATAAGTGTAGCTCTAAAACCGGTACAAGGCTGGTGTGCTGAAAGAGATCCTCCATCACTACTGCAACTTTCGGTGGTATCGATCCTCAGGCTGTTGTAACTTTGAATGGTGCTTTCATCATCCCCTATAGCGAGGAATTGGCCACCCATGGTACCCTGAGGATGCATTATCGACAACAGTGAGGATGTAAGGAAGCTACCCGACTCACTTGCCCTTCCTCTGCTTCGTATGACACAATAATTCCAATATTTCCGCAGTAATTCGGCACACACTGAATGATGCTCTACACACTTTCTGTTCATCGTATAGAGGATCTCCAGGATCGATAAGTATCTCACAATCAAGAACGGCCTTTATTAGGTACTGCAATATGAACTCACTCTTCCGCAAGAGTAGGGCACTCGACGACACTGTTCATGAAATGTGTCCGCCACCAGGGCCGCTTTCTGGACCAGGAGGATCGACAGCAAAACCTGACTCTGCCTGGGGATGTTGAGTGGGAAATCTTGATTCCCCTATGTGAACCTTTTGAGTTGTCGCATGAACTATTGGATTGGTCACTGGGGCCGCACTGCATGTGGCAGCAGACTGCAGAGCTGAATGTTGAGGATGAGCGCTGATCGCGATCACGCCACCCGCTCTGCGTGCCGTTACTTCACTTAGTGAGAGACTACAGCATCATAATGCCGTTGCCATTGGGATGATGCACTAGTGAAACGTACCAAGAATATACGGCACGTTACTGCCATGAGGTTCATTATGAGTCAGTGCTAGCCTTCTTTCTTCGTCGGACTGAAAGCCCCTTTAAACTAGTGTAATTGTAGCAGTCAGTATTCCAAGGGCATGTGTGTCTGGTCATCCGACTGATCGCAGCCTCGTGTACTGCCGCTGACGATGATGCGCCGTCCACTATCAAGTAAAAGTCTACTCGAGCTCAAGACCTGCACCCTCGAGATCAAACGCCTACGGCTGAAGCGCAGCCATTACTAGTGGGGTTGGGAGTCGGCTGACTATCCGAGTACTCAAGAGTTTATATGATCAAGCCCCACCAGAAGGCTGCGCGTAGTGCCCACTATAGATAAGGATATGAACTTAGAGCCGGCCCCGATTGCGATCTGGGACGCCCATCGACCTTTCCACACCTGTGCACCCCCATCAGTTATAATGCTTTTGCGGAATGGTAACTACCTGAATCGTCGAGGTCCATCCTACTTCTCTGATACTCCAACTACTACCTGAGCAATGGACCATACATTAAATAATATCCTAACTGATCTTTTCCACCTCTAGTTTAGCAAAGTAAATGCACTTCTATATATGACGGATCGAACGTCACTAATTAATGAGTGTCTGCTGGTCTCAGTTTCTCAATGGTACGTCTGATCTTGCCCTGTTATCCGATGGTACTGACAAATCTTGATTTCTGTATTTGCTGCGCTGGCTGCTTTCGTGTGTAGCAACTCCTCAAAGTCACTGACACAAACTTATGCGCACGCCCCCTAGGTATTCGACTTTGTCTGACATTTTCTACAGAGGCTGGTCATTTCTATTTGCTTGTTCAATGACTCTTACGAAAAATCAGGTGGAACATGTGTGGGGTACGGAGTGAGGGTTGACACTCTTTGTGTTCACAATATCAAGACACCTACCCTCCATTTCTTCCTCACTTGATTTTACTTTTACTTGGACTTGTTTGGACACCTTGGTGAATGAGGGGGTAAGGATTTCTTTTGGGCTCGCCTGTGGAATGTCTCAAACCTCACATTTAGGGTGGGAAGTGTTATTGTCATATTAGATGGTCTAGTCATGACCCAGCTCTCTTGACGCACGTAATGACATCCCTTTTTAGTCACATACAGGTCTGGCATCATTTTTTCGGAGGCAAGCTCGACACTCCGCACTCATGCGATGTGGGTCGTGGCAAGACCGTTATCATTTTCCTATTAGTTCTTGTAAACCCTCTATCACACTACATCACACTCTTCCCCAGTACTGCAAGGTATGAATTCCTGGAGGAAGTTTCGAACATACCACAACACCTGCAATAGAATAATGAACCAACTATATTGGGATGGCATCATATATATGTGGTGTATTATTGGTGAGTACTTCTAGCGACTGCTTGTGGAGAACTTGTTTGATTAGGAAAATATTAACTATCAATGCACAGCGTCCTTGCGTCTCGGATTTTTTCAATCTTGGGCAGTGTGACACGGAGATCTTGTCGCGCGAGTCTGGGGCCTCATTCGAAACTCTGCGTTTTCAAGCGCAGTCAATGTCAGTCGTGGAAACACAAGAGGAAGCCATACTGTAGTCCAATCATACATTACAAAGTGTTATCGAAAACTTCGCTGTGCACTTACCGATAGTCTGAATCTGGTTCAGCTGGGTACCATCACACGATTGGGTCACGACGTCTAAGGGGGATACATACTGGGTTCAAACCAAAGTGAGAAACCAGGGCGAGGTTAGTTCATCCCTTAGTATAAGTGACATCACGGCTCTCAACTTTATGTTCGAGACACAGGATAAGTACTCAGTAGCGCTCAAAAGCCTGTGGACAAATCAGCGCTTCTTCATCATAACAAGGATATCCGCGGCAACATACCGGTCTTGCTGCCTAGCAGTACTGGATGGTGCCACGCCTGAAAACTACTGCGTGGTAAAGCCAATGCCTCGTTTATGATCCTACCATGTGGATAGGCGTGGGGGTTCATTGGAAAGATCGGTGTTCCTAACTGTACTTTCTAGAACATTGGATTATATAAAATTTCTCGTTTTCTCTGGGTTTCGGTACAACTACGGGGGGATATGTGGATGACAGATGTTGGACGCATAAACAGACCATACCACTACGAAGCTGAGCTCGTGTCATATGCCAACTCGCCGCGCCGATGCCCAATCCTCAGAATGTCTAACCAACACGCACAACGACGCCAGGGCTGACGAGTATCTGGTGGACGTCGCCGGGGATTCCCTTCCTTTGACTGAAGAGGGCGGTCTACCGACTATCAAGGTTCGAGTCTAAAGGCTGAACGTAGGTGCCCGAGCAAAGCTGATATGCTTGAAACCAAGATCCAAACTTGGAAGGCGAACAACATCGCCGCAGCGCTTCGGGAAAAGGAATGGGGTCAACAGACGCAGAATGAGGTTTCCACCACATCGAAATGGGCGTTGAACCACAAAATGAGTCCAGGGAGGGAGATGAGATGAGGGAGTGAGGGGCTGAGCAGTGCCGTGTTCAGATCAGGGCGAGCTAATTTGTAACGTGGTCTGTTTGAATACATGCGCAAGCGTCATCGAAGGAATGTTGTCCCGTCCACGCGCGTCATCCGATAGCGTTGTCATGAATTCTGGACCGCGACAATGCCAAGACCACTATGAAAATAGTGTCAGAATAGTGATTACCGGAAAAGAAGTATAAACTACCGAATCCAAAGGAGCGACTATATTTGGCACAGGACTAGACGAGGTGAGCGAACGGGCCTGAGGATGAGAACGTTACGTATCCGATGCAGACTACAGGACAAGCCGAAACCGAAACCAAACGAGTGAAAATAGTTGGCAGGAAAGTAGACGAATTGGGTGAGTGCTCGAGGGATGGAACAGAATCACAAAAAGAGCCAGAGCAGGAAGAGTTTCAGAACGCACAATACCAGGAAACCGGGATCGATGCAGACGAGACTGCGAGTGATACCCTGTTGGAAGGGTCCGTGGAAATAAACCGAAGATGATACATACAACGGAAATTATGGAAGAGGTGACGATAGTTGGAATTGGCTTGGAACCCGAAAGATCAGTCAGATGAAATCCGATGAAGGTTGGGACTCACTAGGACTGCCAAAGATGGCGGCAAAGTACAAAAGAGGAAGGACGTCGGCAACGTGACCTGAACATCCTCCTTAAACCAGGGTAGGGCTCGTGGAACTATGGAGCTCCCGTGAACTTCAGGATCGCACATCATGAACAAAGCGGGCTTCAATGGCGGAGTAGAGGGACAGGTCGATCCCTTGTCAAGGGAGATGGTAACTGTTCCATGCTTTAAAAAAATCGGTTCCGAGGTGGGCGACGTGATTGAACTTTTTTGGACCTGGGCGGAGCTCGTGTATTCATGAGACCCTCGTGAGCATTGAGAACGTGCATCAGAGAGGATGCGAGCTTTTCTGGTGGTGTAAAGGGATAGATTGGTCCCTCGCCAGAGATATCGCGATCGGCTCCGGGGGTAAAAGGAGCCGATTCCAATGAGTTTCGCCCGGGATTGTTGAGCCACCGCGTAGGGGAGGGGGGGATCAGTTGCATCCCTCTCATCGTCACCACCGTCCTTGGAAAGGAGCCGAGCCCATACTCCTAAGGAGGG
>JBBPJV010000534.1:0-19918 GCA_038088915.1 Sutorius aff. eximius
TCTATGTCACCATGCTCTCTCATGTACTATTACTATAAGGGGTACAGCACAGCATGGTCTGTGCACTGGCCTCTCTGCTATATAAGAGCATGGTGAGACGGACTGGGTTTCTCCCCAGTCTTGTCAACCTGTGCATAGCCTGGGTCTAAGGGGAAGCGGCCATTGTCGCTATTATGCTCCTCTTTCCAGTGTGATGGCTCATACAGACTAACCACTCATTTTCTCATCATCTACACCATTGCCGGGTGTCATAGCCGGTCCTCTTCTCTCTAGATCGTCATTAGCACATCATTGGGTAATCCTCCAATGCCATGCACTTGGGGTTAGGGTTAGAGCTTAGCCTTGTCCTTAATGAATTCCTCCTTGGGCTCATTACACTGGAGGGAATCCAGTCTGTCTCACCATGCCCTTTATATATCAGAGAGGCCAGCACACAGACCATGCTGTGCTGTACCCTGTATACTAAATAAGGACATGTCTATGGTAAAGAGAGAGGTGACATAAGGGGCTAGACTATGACATAGTGGTCTAGATCCAATGACATCATAGATAACATAAGAGTCCAGAATACTCTATGATATGTATGGTCACATGACTAGGTCATGTGCCAGGGATGGGAATGAGGAACCACATGACAGGATCAGGTGTAGACCAATCATGTTACGCCTAGTCCTGCCTGGAGTAGGTCGTGACTGTCTATACATGCTCAAGGGGTCAATGACTAAGTTCTGCTGGACTATTCACAGACAGAAGACTGAGGGGTCAAGGGGTTCTGCTGGACTATGCACAGACAGAAGACTGAAGAGTCGAGGGATTCCGCTGGGCTATGCACAGATGGACTGGGTGATGGGTTACTTGCATAGTATTCTGGTTATGCTAAGACTAGTGTACAGGGATATATGTGAAGGGTTTATATACAACTATTACCAGGTTCCAGGAAGTCAGGAGAACTCTATGAAAGAAGGATCAGAACAGTGGTAACACTACTTGATCAGTAGAAACCCTAGAAAGGGGATGGAGATGAAATGGGGCGAACCCAGATATAGACTAATCAAGTCTAAGTGGGACAAAGGAAAATGGAATAAGACAAATAATGGAGTTCCACATACCAAAGCAGAGCAGAAAGATCAAGAGAGTAAGGTAGAGGCCTCATGCCCAAACGGGTCAGCAGAGGTACTAAGGATGGGTGGAGGGAGCCACTATCAAGTAGTCTGGAGATAGGGGCGGAAGAGATAAGTAGTCCAATCATCCGGGGTAGGCGTGGCTTTAGTACAAAGATAATGGAGAGAAAAATGTTACCAGGGTGTTCCACAAGCTGTTGTAACAGTAATGCTATGAATGCAATGAGGAGTGGAAGAATGTGAGTTTCTGAAATCCTGGATAGTGTCCCACACATTCATCAAATGGTCTTCGGATTCCCATGTGCGGTCAGTCATGTCCCAACCCTTCCAATGAACAAGATATTCTAACTTGCCACACTTGAGACATGAGTCAACAATGGAGTCAACCTTGTACTCTATGAGACAGTCCTTGGTAACCATGATGGGGTTCAGACAAATCATGGATTGTCCATTGAGCAGTTCTCTATAAAGTTTGACACAAGATGTGTTGACTACATTGTGAATCTTCATTGAAGCAGGCAGTTGCAGTTCAACTGCATTGAGAAGGATATGGATAATGGGGTAGGGACTGAGCCACTTAGGAGAGAGCTTGCGTGATGCATAGTGTTATGACAGCTTGTGGGATGCCCTGGTAACCTTTTTCTCCTCTCTCTCATTGTACTAAGCCATGTACCTCACGTACTCGGACTACCTGTCTCCTTGCCCCTATCTTAGGACTATCCGATAGCAGCCCCTCCCATCCATCCGCAGAGCCTCTGCTGACCCCTAGGGCATGAGGCCTCCTTTGTCCTCTCAACTCCTCATCCTTATTTAGTTGACGGAACTCCATACTTACTTCTGTTCCACTCTCCTTTGTCCTGCCTAGACCTGATTGGTCTCCATCCAGGTTCGCCCCATTTCATCTCCATCCCCTTTCCAGGGTTTCCACTGATCGGGTAGTGTTACCGCTGTTCCGGTTCACCTTCCATACCATTCTCGAGAATTCCGGAATGCGGTGACAGTTGTATATAAACCCTTACCTAGTATCCCTGTACTCTAGTCTTAGCATAACTGGAATACTACGCAAGTATCTCAAGTCGACCTGACTGAACGTCCTCAACCACTTGATCCTCTGTTTAAGCTTAGTCTAGTGGAGCCACCTCAACCCCCCCCAGACCTTCTGTCATAGCATAGTCTCACAGAACACTCTCGACCCCACTGTGTGTATAAATGGTCACGCCCTACTCCACAACAGGACTAGGCATAACACATAGGAAAGCATGAGATTGGCAGAAGAGAGCCAGACTTGCTGGCCCACTTGGTCATTGGGATTGGCCAAACAAGATGAATTGGCCAATAACTCCATTCATGAATGTGTCTCCTCAAGGGTGGAGTGAATTTCCTCATGGGAACAAGCTAAATTGTGACTGAATTGATGTGATGTCGTGGGGTTTTCAAAACCCATCTGAGGGGCATAGTTGTGGGTAACAGCAAAAGGGATAGTGCCAGCAGCCAAAGTAAGGGTGTTGTTATGCTGGAACTGAGCCAGCTTGAGCCATTCTGCCCATTCAGATTGCTTTTTTGCAACATAAAGACAAAGATATTGTTCTAGGTCACAGTTGACTCATTCTGTTTGCTTGTCTGTTTGTGGGTGAAAAGCCATAGATAGTTTCTGCTTGATCCCGAGCAGCTTGCAAAGCTTGCATGTGAATTCTGAAACAAATTGGGGTCTGTGATCAGAAACTACCATATTTGGGAGTCTGTGAGAACACCACACATTATCTCTAAATAATCATGCTGTATCTAGTGAGGAAAATGTTTTTGTACATGGAATAAATATGACTTCTTTAGAAAATCTATCTACAATGACCATTATTGCATTATATCTGTTTGAGTCTGGTAAGTCCATAATAAAGTCCACCAAAATGTCCTGCCAGGGGTGTTCAGGGGCTGGGAGAGGAATAAGTTTGCCGGCGGGCTGTTTATTAGATGATTTTGACATGGCACAGCCATGACAATGATCAATGAATGTGTTGACATCTTTGGTGATGTTTTGCCAATTGTAATGCCATTGGATAGAAGTGAGAGTATGAGATCTTCCTGGGTGACCTGCGATCAGAGATTTGTGATAAAGTTTAATGATTTTGGGTCTCAGACCCTTTGGAACAAATACTTGGTTGCAGCTATTCTTGTAACAACCAAGTGATGAATTGAGATCATATCTGTAATGATCTTCATCAAGTTTATAGGAGTGTTCAACGATTTCATCAAAGATCTTGGGGGAAATAGTAGCCTGCTTTGAGGTGAAAACAGCAGGGGGGAGCATTATTATATTTTTGTATATATCTTCTGCTGCTTCACCTGTTATGATACCATTCCCTTTTAACCTAACTTTATCCTAGTCTAGGGTTAGCCTAGCTAGTACTACACTTTCGCTTTACTTTGGACTACATCATACATTGGACTTAGTCGTATTTCCTGTACTATAGCTCACGTGATCGGTCTGCACCTGATCCTGTCACGTGATTGTCCTTCCCATCCCTGGCACGTGACCTAGTCATGTGACCATACATACTTACGGACTCTTACCATACTTATGATGTCATAGGGTCTAGACCATTATGTCATAGTCTAGCCCTCTACGTCACCACGCTCTCTCATGTACTATTACTGTTATGACCAAGCCCCTGAGGGATTGGGCAGAAGGTTCAGAGCTGTTGCTCAACCCAGTGGGAAGGAGCACAGTACTCCGAGAGGTCGGGGATCCTGGAAAGGACTACCAAGAGGAGGAACGGTGAGAGCCTGATATACGGACAGGCTGGAAGGCGTAGGAACCCGAGAGGGTTCGAGGAAAGGTCAGAAGGCCTGGGAGGAAGGCCGGAGGACGAGGAAACTGCAGGAGGAATGCTGCAGGGGGCGAGGACGAAGGCCACATCTAGTGGGGACAAGGAGGACATCGAGGAGTCGATGTACGACGAGGACTGTCAGTCTCTGACTGATGAACAGAGGGCTTAATGATAGTGAAGGGCTTCAAGAAGAAAGCCTGAGGATCATAGAGAGACTGTGAAAAGAGATCTGAAGAATGGTGGTGGTCGCAGTGCCAGACTGAGAGTTGACAAAGATGCACACAGTGCAGTGATGGAAGAAAAGCTAGTATTGGGATTTCAGAGGTATGGACATGAGGGATAGATGGAGATGGGACTAGGCAAGTACAGGAGTACTATGTCCTAAGTACCGGGTAGGAACTAGCGTAAGGAATACTACAAGGAAGGCGCGAGTCTTATATAGTAAGGCAAGTGTGGGAAAGTAGTATCCGTAAGAGGAATGAAAGAGTAAAGGAGATACTAAGGTATATCCTGTCGGAGAACCGAGAGGAAAGGTGGAGAGATCTATGCTAAGAATACAACGGACAGCCATGGGTCCGAGGGTGAGAGATCTATAGTAGGAATACAACGGAGAGCCGTGGGTCCAGGGTAGACGGAAGGAAAGGAATAGGTCATATTAGGATATCTGGTGGTAAAGGGAAGAGGAACACCGGAATTCCGTAAAGGGGACTCATGTAGGACACGAGGAGAAGGGCAATCTAAGATGACGAACCGTGAGGTGAGTCATCAGAAGTAGTAGTCCATGATCTGCGCTGGTGGTGTGGAAATGGCTACGAAAAGGATAATAGTCACGTGAGTAAAAGAATCACATGATAGGTGAAATGTAGTCCATGAGGTTCGGACACTGAAGTGTAGGAACGGCTACAAGGTCTGCCGTATAGTGAGCATGGGAATGCAGGCTGGACAGTGAGATGAAGGGGAAGCCAAAGGGTCTACAGGATAGCGAGCATTAGGAATGTGAGCTAGACTGTGAGACGAAGGAAATAAAAAGGGGAACAAATCATAACAGGGACGTGGGTTGTTCGCGGTAGGAGAACCGGGATGGAATGATGGGCAGCTACGGCGGTGCCACCTAGAAAGTCTTAGCGTATTGTTATGCCTAGTCCTGTCAAGGAGTAGGGCGTGACCGTTTATACACGCAAAAGGAGGTCAATGGGTTCTGCAGGACTATGCACTAGCGGAGAGGCAAGGGATCTAGAGGTTCCGCAGGACTATGCACTAGCGGAGAGACAAGGGACCTAGGAGTTCCGCAGGACTATGCACTAGCGGAGGAACTAGGGATCGAGGGACTCCGCGAGGCAATACTCGAACAGAGGAGGTTACTTGCATAGTATTCCGGTTACGCTAAGACTAGAGTACAGGGATACTAAGTAAGCGTTTATATACAATTACTACCGGGTTTCGGGAAGGCTGGGGAATCGTGTGGAAGGGAGACCTGGAACAACGGTAGTACTATCTGATCGGTGGAAACCCTAGAAAGGGGATATAGGTGAAACGGGGCGAACCCGGATGGAGACCGATCAGATCTAAGCGAGACAAAGGAGAACGGAAGAAGATAAGTAACAGGACTCCATTGTCTAAAGGTGGAACAGAGCATTCAAAAGACTATAGTGGAGAAGCCTCATGCCCAGGTGGGTCAGCAGAGGCACTTGGGATGGGGGAAGGTAAACTCCTATCAGGTAGTCCAAAGATAGGGGTGGGGAACGAGTGGTCCGAGTGTATGACTTAGTACAAGGATAAGGAAAAGAAAAACGTTACCAGGGCATCCCATGAGCTGTCGTAACACTTCTCATGATCACATGACTAGGGCCTGGACTCTATGACATCAGATCACGTGACTGATCTAGACCCATGACAGCATAGATAAGAGCAGTTAGGGGAAAGTCACATGGCCATGATGACAAGAGTAAAAGTGAAAAAAGTTGTAAGTGAAGTATTCATTGAAGTGTTACTGTAGTTAGGAAAATTAAATACATATTGTAACAGATTCTACATCACCAGTGCCCTAAGCACTGGACTTTTTTCATTTCAGGCAGCCTGTTCTTCACATGCAGCCTGAGCCTTCTCAGTTATTTTTGTTTGGCACTTGATACAAGCAGGTGTCAGAGAGGGGATCATTAAGCATACATCTGCAAAAAAGAAAAATTTGTGTAGACAGGGATGTTCTATATAGCCTATATAGTGCTCTGTAGTACTGGATGTTGGATAAATCACTATGTTATCTGTGTAGGACAATTAAAATTACAATGGTAATACAAAGGGTATGTAGCCTGGTTTTTTTGAAACCACCACCATAGGCATTATAGCAGGGACTTCACACTCATATATTTGACACAAAAACAGGCCACAGTGTGTTTGCCATTAAGCTGGCAAAATGGGAAAAGTGTGGTAGACTATGCTTAATACTAAAGAATACAGAGTGTTGGCCTAAGTACAACCAAGGAGAAATGGACTGTCTACTATCTGACATCTGTCACATTCAAGTTGATTGCTTTTTCTTGTAGTTGAGTAAAAATGAGTAGACTTACGTACTAATCTAAAAATCCTCATAAAGTGTAGCATTCAATTTCCTAATGCCTCGAAACTTGATGAAATTTTCGTGAATGAACCAGTCACGTGATTATGGTTGACTTTTCGCTTGGCTACTGCCAGTTACATTTCTGTTTCCAATCCACTCCACTTGCCTTGCGCCCCGCCTCCCGATGCAGTCATGACCAATTCAATGATGCCAACGACGCGCTCGTGGCCAATGCCGCGACGCCACGAGGATGAGGACGCGCGGCGAATGCCACTGCGCCCAGATGACAATGCCGGCAACTCAGAGCATGGGGCAGTACTGTGACCACGAGGACGATGGCGACGTGCAGCATGTGCTACCGTGCTCAGGTGAAGGTGACTGTGGCGACTGCTCCTATAGTGGCACTGTGACCGCGACGACAACGTCGACGATGCACTAGTGGCCGACACTATGCCGCCACGGAGACGACGAGGAAGACAGTCCACGGCACGTGGCACCGGCTTAACCACGACGTCGTCGACAACATGTCCATGGCCAATACCAAAACACCACGACGATGACGACGACGCACGGTGGATGCCACCACGCCGAGACGTGGACGATGAAGGTGGCAGCGCCATGACCACGACGACAACGTCAGCGATGCGTCCATGACTAATGCCACGACACTACGATGACGATGACGACGACTGTGGCGACGAGCACATGGCAGCGCCATGACCACGACGGCGACATCAACAACGCGTCTGTGGCCAATGCCATGCACGAGGACGAGGACACACGGTGGATGCCACCGCGCCTGAACTGCTCGCCTCACACCCCAGTTATGTTCTTTCTCGAGGGCAGTCGCTCGCCTTCAAGTTCCTGCCAGTGTTGCTTCGAGTGTCACCGTTGGTCTCCCCCCATTCAGCACCGCAGCTATGATGCCACGAGGATGGTGCCATGACCAGATCGGCAACGTCAACAAGCGCCGATGGCCAATGCCACGACACCAAGGACATACGGCGAATGCCACCGCGCCTAGATGACGACGGCAAGCATGTGGCTGCGCCATGAATGATGACCACGAGGACGACGACGACGCGTGGCGGATACCACAGCGCAGCTGCTGCCACTCATCTACTAGCCCGCCCGCTCGCCTCACGCCCCTTCCATCCCACCCTGAGCGCAACCGCTCAGCTCGTGGCCCGCCCGTCCCATTTCGAGCACATCCACCCCGCGCCTCTTTCATCCCACCCCGAGCGCAACTGCTCGGCTTGCCGCCCGTCCGGCATCCCACCTCGAGCACACCCGCCCTGCCTGCTCGCTCGCCTCACACCTCTTCCGTCCAACCCTGAGTGCAACCGCTCAGTTTGCGGCCCACCTGCCCATCTCGAGTGTCCACCCACCTCACGTCCCCCCGTCCCATTTCGAGTGCAGCTAAGGCGATGACGGCGGGGGCGTGAGTATGGCTGACCGCATGGCACCACGACGAGGCAGGGCGGATACACCCGGTGCTACAGTGCCACGCCGATGACGATGGGAGTGCAGGTATGGCCGACCACGCGGTGTCACAATGGCGGTGAGGACCACATGCACATAGCTAGTGCCATGGCGACCAGGAGACGATGACAATGGTGCCAGTGTGGCAACTCTGTGGTACAACGTATGATGACGGTGACTGTGGAGCCGGGATGGGGGGTGGGATGTAGTACAATCATGGCACATGTATATAGCATGAATTATAATGAAATCGTGTCTATAAAGCTACCATGGGGGACCTAATTGTGATGCTATGGTGGTAGTTACTCGAGGGTGGCTATGGTAGACTTGGGCTTCTATGGTAGCCTAGATGGTGGGACATGTAGACACAGTGTTGGCTACATAGACTATATAGATTTGAGAAGACTATCAGAGCTACCAACACTATACAGGCTACATCGTACTATATAGTCATCAACTTTTTTGCAGATGTAGTGATCGCTGGTAGGTAAATGTGGCAACTTGTGAGGTAGCTGAGGGAATGGTAGATTTCATGGATCTGTCTTGAAAATGGCAGACTGGTATTCATGTTTGAAAGTAGATTAAAGGTTTGACAGCTTGCATGGTGGCTATACATATTGGTAGTGAAAGCCCACATGGGTTACCCATACCCATGCATTTCCCTAGTTGGGCATGACAAAGATACAGCTGGCTTTGATGCCACCTATCAGATCGTCAATGATTTCAAATAAGTTTGAAGTCCGATTTATTCTATTCTGCTAGAATTTAGCCCGCGGAAAGTCGCCCAGTAATGCTCCTTTTCGCAGGTTCACGGTTCACTTGACTTCGCACCACCATGTCCCAGCTGGTCCTGACCTCGCCATTCCCAAACGTACCCTTGGTTCGCAAGTCCATATTCACCCACCTCCTCGGGACATCATCCGGAGGACTCGTCGGAGGATTTCCTGCTAGTTCGCCTGCGTTCATCGATGCAGCGACCGGGACAGTGCTCACACGCGCTGACGTTCGTTCTTACGCCCTTCAGTTTGCTCATTCCCTCCGCAACCTCCCCACACCCCTCGCACACACCACCTCCACCCCACCGACCATTCTCATTTTCTCTCCAAACAACATCGTCTGGCCCATTCTCCTTCATGGCGCCGCTGCAGCCGGCGTCCGTGCTACCCTCGCCAACAGTGGTTACACCCCCGCCGAACTTGCGTACCAGTACACCGATGCCCGCGCACACCTCGTCTTTACACACCCCACCCTCGTACACGTCGTCCAGGACGCCCTCAGATCCATCGGCTGTACCGAGGCTGAGATTCGGTCCAGGCTCGTCCTCGTTACGTCACAGTGGCTTACCGGCGTGCCTGACCCTGCATCCACGGGGCTCGCTTCCCTGGCACGCTTCGAGGCGTTCCTGGGTCGCGGTAAGCTGGCACACGAGGTCGCTTTTGACGACGAGCGATCGAACGATACCCTCTACCTCTGCTATTCCTCGGGCACGACTGGCCAGCCCAAGGGCGTCGAGACTACCCACTACAACCTCACGTCGCTCATCGAGATTCTCAAGCCTGCGTGGCCGGGGACGATTCCGTGCCTGACACCGTCGTTGACGGGCAACAGGGATCAACAGCCAGACGTGCTGTTTGGCGCGTTGCCGTATTACCACATTTATGGCGCAATCAAGTTGCTCCTCTTTCCCCTCTCACTCTGTACACCCGTGGTTGTCACGGCTGGTTTCGATCCAGTGCGGTTTTGCGAATATGTGGAGCGGTACAAGGCGACCCTGTTGTTTGTCGTTCCTCCTATTTTCGTCGTGTTAGCGCGTCATCCAGGTTCGTGGCGATGTTTCTTACGGAATTGCTTTCATGCACCGACTCTGTTCACAGCCGTCGAAAAATACAACATGAGGTCAATACGGACGATATATTCTGGCGCTGCTCCCTTGGGGGCAGAACTCGTCGCGACTATACGCGAACGTCTCCGCAAAGTTGGTGCCAGCGCCGTCGTCTGCCAGGGTGTGTCCGCTGATATCTCTCTGTTTCTCACACTTACTCGTCCGACGTTAGCATACGGTCTCACAGAGACCTCGCCAACCGTCACGGTGTTGCACCCAACTGATGCCAACGACCGCATCGGCTCCGTCGGTCGCCTGCTACCAAATCTCGAGGTGCGACTGGTGCGCGAGGATGCGGGAGAAGTGAGTTGGCCGTTTGCGCTCCGTGTGATTGTTGACACGGTGTTGCAGGTCATCACTGATATCGAACGTGCAGGAGAGATGTGGATCCGAGGACCGACGATCATGAAGGTGTGTTGGGTGCTGGTCGGTGCTCGTACGGTGCTCATTGACAAACTTAGGGTTATTTGAATAATCCAAGTGCAACTGCGTTGGCGATCACGCCTGATGGGTGGTTCAAGACAGGGGATATCGCCGTCTGCGACGAGGAAGGGTTCTTGACGATTATTGATAGGAGGAAGGAGCTCATCAAGTACAAGGTGGGTGCAAGCATATTTCTGTTGGATGACTTAGTGGTATTCATTCACACACGATCTCGCTTTGTGAGCAGGGTTTCCAAGGCAAGTCGGTTTACTGGCATTTGACGAATTTTGTGCTTACATGGATCGAACACGGCAGTTCCACCCGCCGAGCTCGAAGCATTACTTCTTCAGCATCCCGACGTCGTCGACGCCGCCGTAGTCGGTATATACAACGAAGAAGAAGCGACCGAGTTGCCAAGGTAAGCCAGCACCCTTGCTTCCTTCGTGACTCAGAATTCCACCTCCACAGAGCGTATATTGTACCCACGCGCCCGCTCGCACCCCGTGAATGTGCCGGGGTCGCACTCAGGGTACAAGCATGGATTGCTGGCCGAGTGGCAGCGCACAAGCGACTAAGGGGTGGTGTGATCACGATCGAGCGGGTTCCCAAGAGGTAGGTATGCCGTCTATGTCTCGTGCGGTGCTCACGATGTGTCAGTGCGTCGGGCAAGATTCTGAGACGAGAATTAAGGGAGAGGGCCAAGGGGGAGGTGGGACATGGACAAATGGTGTCGATGGCAAAGTTGTAAGGGGACGATACCAATGCAAGCGCCGTGGGGCGCTGCTCCGCTCCGGCTACTCATTGCTCGTGCGCTTATGCCCGGTTCAGGTACAATGGATTGTTGATCGATGATATGATGATCGACGTCGAACCGATCATATTCTTACACGCTACCGTAACCTAGTGTGGACGCTTCTATTCCATCGGACATGTGTTGCGCCTCGATTTAGAGCTTGCCCCGGAGTTCGGGGATGACATCCTTGCCCTTCCCCTCGACCAAAAAATCACGCAGATTGGTGAGCGCACGGACTTCCATGTCACGCTGTGCGTCTTGCGTTTCGGTGCCCATGTGCGGGAGGAGGGCGTTTTGCGGGAATGCGAGCAGGCGTGGGTCGACGGACGGCTCGTTTGGGTAGACGTCGAGTCCGACCGAGGACAACTGCCAACTGGGTGAGAAGGAGGACAAAAGAAAGGAGAGAGGGGACCTACGTGACCGTCCTCGAGGGCGCGAATCATGGCCTCCTCGTCGACGACACGTCCCCGCGCGGTATTCACGATGATACTCCCGCGCTTCATCGCCCTGATCTCACGCTCGCCCACAAGGTGTGTCGTCTCCGCACGGAGGGGCACATGAATACTCAACACATCCGCCTCCCTACAGAGCCCCTCCAGACTGTCGACGAACGCGCACCACTCGGGTGCATCCGCGACGCGGTGCCGACTGTAATATACGACGCGCATCGGGAATGCGTGCACGAGGTGTGCGAGGCGGAGACCGATTCCGCCCAGCCCGAGGATCCCGAGCGTGCAATGGGCGAGATCGTGCGTGTCCCCGGACGAAATCGGGGTCTTCCACGTCCCTGCCCGGAGGGACCGTTCACCCCTCGAGAACTGACGGAGGGTAGCAAGGACGAGGTAGAGCGCCGTCGTCGCAGTCGCATCGTCGACCGCCCCGGGGGTGTTTGACACCCAGATGCCTGTCGGTGGGGGTAGCCATCCGTCGTGATCGTGAGAGGGGTGGGGGACAGACCTTGAGCAGCACATTCGGAGACGTCGATCTGGTCGTACCCCGCGCCGTTGTGGGCAATCCATTTGACGGTACGCATCGCTGCGAGCGCGTGAATGATTTGTTTGTCGAATACGCCGATTTGGTCTGCCGAAGTGTTGTGGCGGTATATGCCGACTGTACCATCGTATTTACCGCCTGGCCGTAGTCCTGCCAGAAAGTCGGTGCGGTCGGGCGAGTCCATGAGCTGGGTTCGTGTTTGGAATCAGGGAGTCGGACGTAGGAGAGGGAGGGCGTACGACGACGTCGGCGAGGCCGTCCAAGAGCTGTTTTAGCTCTTGGTGTGCCCAGACGATATTTCCTAGGCGAGTTCGTCCGATCATTCACCATCAGCGATCATCATCACGACTCTGATTACGATCAGCTTACTCACCGCATAGCATGATTCGAGGACGCGTCATCGTGGAGAGAGAAAAGCGGAGGTATGCAAGTGAGAGGCAAGGGAGAGGGTAAATGGGCGAACAGGCCTCGTCGACTTCGTGTGGGACGGCTTCGGCGGCCAGTTTGGTCAGCAGATGGAGACTCGCGGACGACCTTCTCTGGCGAATTCGGGCCGGGGGGTCCGGGTGAGTTGACGGTCCGTGGACATGGTCTTCGGGGAGCACGTTCGTTCACAGGGTCCCAGGTCTGTTCTCCGGAACCGGACGTTGTGTATGTGTGTCATGATACTGCCTGGAGTGGCCTGGAGAAGTTGGCTTGGGAAGCAGGTGCGTAGGAGCATATTGCCTACGAAAACCAGGTCGATGGAACGTGAGAATAACTTGTAGGGGAGATCTTTGGGCTTGAGGTTACTCTACAACTGCGACCAACTTTCAAAACTGTCAGGATACCATACAATATCATACACGAGCGTATAAAGATGTCGTAGTATACGTGAAGCCAAAAAGAAAAACACCGAGTTCAAAGTCCGATATGCACAAAAACGATCCGCTTCTCCAACGGTACGTCCTCGGCAGACTCCGCCGTTGCCGCGTGCTCGAAATCGATCACTGGTTGTCTGAACATCTACCTGTAAAACCGAGTCACCACCTTGTGCGCAGTCGCGTCGTCTACTCTCCACATCGTCCCAATCACCCCATTGAACCCAGCAAACTGCATCCCGGCCACGAGGTGAAGCACTTCGTCCGGAATAGATTTGTCCCCCGCCGCCGTATGACACGCAGACAGGAACGCAAGCTCGGATTGCGTGTACCGTTCCTGGATGACGCGTAGGAGAGTGAGCGGCCCATCTCGCATCGTGAACCACGATTTGAACGGTTTCGTGGCGTGCTGTGCGCCATGACAAGCAAGGTGGACCCAGCGGTGTTCTCTGAATGCCCGCACGGCTCCCTCGATGGTGGCTGCATCGCCCGTGACAGTCTCAAAGATGACATCGGCCTGCATACCGGTCTCGTTCCGAATTCTTTCTATTTCGCGTTCCACCTCTTGTAAGTCACCCAATTTCAGTCCTGCACTTGGCTTCGCCTGCCCCACCGCTGCAAACGACATTGTGATTCCAGATATGTCGCGGGCCATCTTCTGGGAATCAGCCCGCTCGCGTGCACGAAGGAGAGCCGAGAGGGAAGGAGCTTATGAAGAAGTGTATATGTCCGCAAGATTCTTCTCGCCCTTTTGATAAGGACCCGCCGCATGAAGTGGGAGAATCGTGAGCTTGGATGTCGGACACCACCAGATTCGGGAGCCCATGGGGAGCTGAATATCGTCTTGGAGGGCCACGACGATTTCTTCGACCACGCTTGACCACAGCTCGCGCAATGATTTCTTGATCCAGGATTCTCGGTTTTCCCCATATGCGTGTAGGTCCTCAAGAAGGCTGGAGAATTGGGAACACAGTTGAACTATGTCACTGAGCGAGCAGTCCAAGGGAACGTGGATGGGTGCTCGAGCATCGAGGACAATGAGCGCATCGCATTTGTACTGACTCGTATTGACGATGACTATGGGACCGTGTTTTGCAGCTCGTTGCAGATCATCGAAATACGGAGGCAACAGGAACCGTGAGAAACCGTCCTTTTTTCGAATTCCATCCACAACAAATTGCCATTCCTGTCGGGCTTGCCAGTATGGACACGTCCCATTGCCTCTACTCCCTTCAGTATGCTTTCTGAGATTTCCACTTAATTCTCTGAATTTCTTCCCAAGCTCTTCCCCCTTGTCATCCCGACCCTCCAGTGTTGCTATAGAGATATCAAACTGGGCAAGCTGATTCCATAGGAATCCTCTGCCTTGTTCCAGGACTTCCACTGCAATTTGCAGCTCACCATGCCTCAGAGCACATGAGAATGCATTGTTGGCCAGATCAGCAACCTTTGCTTGCATCACTTCATGCCTGGAGTCAAGTAAAGACTGCAAGGAGGTAAAGTGATCCAGGATATTGAGTGAGGTTTGATATACTACCAAGACTAAGGGATGGTTGTGTTATGTTTAGCTCCTGGAGTGCCCTGGTAATGTTTTTCTCTTTGTCATCCTTACAATAGCCATGTCCTTGCTGACACTTGGACTTCACCCCTGTCTTTTGCACCTACTGATCAGACACTCTGGTAGTGGCTTTCTTCCCCCCATCTGTAGTGCCTCCACTGACCTTCAGGCATGAGGCCTCTTTACTTACTCACCCTTTCACTATTCTGTTCATGTGGAACCCTGCTGTGAGACAAAGTTAAAACTAAGTCCAGGGGCTCAACCTCTAACTCCAACCTGGGGTCCTGGCCTGACAGCAACCACTACCTGATGTGATAATAAAGAGGACTGGCTATGACACCCAGCAATGTTGTGTGATATAGTGAAGGAACAGTCCTGTATGAGGTCACACACTAGTGAGGGCATATAGCAGCTAAGGTCACCCCTATTACTCTAGGTGATTCCCAGGTTGACAAGACTAGGAATGCTAGTCCTGACCCTGAGGCTTTATATAATGCCAAGGGCTTGTGCACAGACCAAGCTGTGTCAAGCCTGTACATGAATAATTACTTAAATAGATAGTGTGTGTGATATGATTAAATATGTGATGTCCAAGGGGAGTATCATGTGATCCTAGGAGGTCACATGACTGGAAAAGATGTGAATCACATGACAGGTCAGATGACCAGCTGATCATGTGATCTATAGTACAGTAAATAGTGTAGTAAAGTGTACAGTCTGAAGATAATAAGTAAAAAGTGTACAAAAGTATATCAAAGTGTACCAAAAATTAAGCTAATGAGGAAGCGTTTTGTAACATGCCATGTATTCAGTTTGCTTTATTCTCTGCTTAGGCCCAATTGGACTATATCTGGATTTGCCCCATTTCACCCTCCATCCCTGAGACAAAGTCTAACTACAATCCTAAGTCAACAAGGTGGAACAACTAGAACCAGGTATGACATCTGGCAACGTTGAGGATAAAAAGGAAACACGTGCAACAATGTACACAGGCGAAGGTGGTAGGAGAACTAGATATTCCACTTAGGCTTAAAGATAGACTCCAGATAATGCCCAGGTGAACTAGACTGGGGGACAGTTGTAGTATCACCCAGATATATATACAAGTGCTAGGAGTATTACTAATACATGACTAATATATTGTGAGAGATGGTACAATAGATAAAGAAAGGTACAGCCAATAGCAGAATAGACTCTTATCTATGATGTCATGGATCTAGACCAGTCACATGGTCTGATATCATAGAGTCTAGGTTGTGGTCATGTGATCATGAGAAAAGAGAGATAGGGGGAAAGTCACATGACCTGTTGTGACAAAATAAAGAAAAAAGGTGTAGACTACAAGTGTACAAGTTTAAGAGTTAGGAAAATTAAATACATATTGTAATACTATCCCCTCCTTATATCTTGACTTCTAGGCAAGAAAAGCAAGAGGATGAAGATTCAGTAAAGTTCTCATACAGTGAGAAGAGGGAATGGAACTTTGTCAAGGAAATGTCATGAACACGGCAGGAAGCAGATGTGTGTTTAGAATGGAAATCCTGAATAGTGTCCTGCATGTTTGCCAAGTTAATTTCCAGTTCCCATGTGTGATCTGTCTCATTCCAACCTTTCCAGTGAACAAGATACTCCAGCCTGCCATGTGTTACGAACTTGTTTTCCAAACCTAACTACACTCATAGTCTACACTTTTTCTTCTCTTTATTTTGTTACAACCAGGTCACATGACTTCCCCCTACCTTTCCTTTCCCATGATCACGTGACTAGACCTAGACTCCTATGATGTCAGATCATGTGACTGGTCTAGACCATGACATCATAGATAAGAGTCTATTCTGCTATTGGCTGTATCTTTTGTTATCTATCGTACCATGTCCCACGATATATTAGTCATGTATTAGTAATAGTCTTGGCACATGTATATATACCTGGGTGATGCTATGACTGTTCCCCAGTCTAGCTCACTTGGGCATTACCTGGGATCTACCTCAGGCCTAAGCAGGATACCTAGTACCATCTTCTCCTTTACCTTCGCCTGTGGTAACCATTCCACATGTATTCCTTTTCTTCATACAATGTTGCTGAGCATCATACTCAGTCCTAGTTCCACCTTGTTGTCACCACTTAGGTTTTAGTATAGATACCATTTCACTTGAGCTAGACTTCTCATGAGGTCAAACTCACACCTGTGACTCCAGGGTCAAGGAGAATAAGTACGAGCACTGCTAGAAGGGCTCTGGGCAAACACCCAGTAAATAGTTGAGAATATGGTCATCTGCCATCCAAATAAGGATAATGTTGCTTCACCCCAAAGTGCATTAGGGGCCCCTTCGCAGAGTAGCTGCAAGCACTCCACGTGACTGGTGAAACAGTGTTAAAAAACTGTTAGCTAACCTGGTTCCTCCCACGTCTGAAGTGACGTCAAACTACCAACTTCTCAGCAGTTCCCTGCTGCATCTCATCAACAGTTATTCTCCAGCTGCCCATGGAGTTTAGTTTTTTTTACAGTCGTATATGTCCCCCCATTGTTCCGATCTGTTCAAAACCAAGGACCTCAAAGCTTTCCTTGCCCCTACTGCCACATTATATCCAAACAGTGATCCAGTTGTCACATTCACAAACGATTGGCTAGCAGACATATGGTGGGAAAAGAAAATAAATCCCAGAGACTGCACAGTTCTCGCCACTCCAACAACCAGATCACTTCGTCCCTCTAACAAACTTCGCTCTCCCTATCAACGCCCCCAAACCATCTACTTTTATGGATAAAATATGTTGTGGCAGGAGGTCAAAGATGAGATTGACAAAATCTCAAACACCATTAAAGCTGAAGATGTGTCAAAAAATCTAGACAAGAAATTTGCTGACCCCAGAAAATGGGACGGTAAACGAGCCACATTCAGAAAATGGTGGATGTTCATGGAACTATGGATGTCAACCCAAAAATGGCACCCTCTCAACTTGGATAAGGAAAAAGCCACAGCCATCTGGATGAGGATGGATGAAGAAGCCACTGCTTTCGCTCATCTCCAGATTAGAAAATCTCTGGAGAAAGATAAATGGCCAAGTTGGGATGAACTCAAGAAAGATGTAGAAAAATACTTCAAAATCGCTGACTATAAAGAAATGAAGTATTCTAAACTGGAAAATATGAAACAAGGAAACCGTTGTACCATGGAATTCCTCAATGAATTTCAGTTTCTCAAGGAAGACATCGAACTTGATGATGAAACAGCTGTCTGTATTCTTAGATGGGCAATCAACTATAAAATATATGCCACCATACTTCAATCTGAAGGAGATCTGGACTTCGAAAAAACCATTAACTCATATGCAGAAATGGGGAAACGATTCGAAAGAATCAAATACGAAAGGGGAATATGATTCCCACAGTTTCAATGACCATCAGACTCTCAACCCTGATACACAGCCATGGGTATTCAACCCAGCTGAGGCACCCCAATGGAAATAGGGGCTCAACAGGCACAACAAAACAAACAGCCATTCAATGGCAAGTGTTTTAACTGTAATAAATTTGGTCACCAATCTTGAGACTGTCCTGACCCCCAGAAACCCCAAAACAATTGCCCTGCAAGGATTTGGGAGTTTCATGACCCCCATTATTCACAATTTGACCCCCCACGTCCATGATACTCTCAATGTCCCCTCCTGACACCACCTGTAATGATTTGTTTCCTTCTCATTTCCTTTGTCTCACAGTCTAGCTCACATTCCTAATGCTCGCTACCCTGTAGACCCCTTTGACTTCCCCTTCGTCTCACAATCTAGCTTGCACTCCCGTGCTCACTATACTGCAGACCTTGTAGCTGTTCCTACACTTCGGTGTCCAAACCCCATGGACTACATTTTACTCATCATGTGATTCTTTTACTCACGTGATTATTATCCTTTCCGTAGCCATTCCCATGCCACCTAGCATGGATCATGGACTACCGTTCCCAATAACTCACCTCACGGTTCGTCATCTTAGATCGCCTTTCTCCTCGTGTCCTACATGAGTCCCCTTTACGGAATCCTGGTGTTCCTCTTCCCTTTATCACTGGATATCCTAATATGGCCTATTCCTTTCCTTTTTGTCTACCCTGGACCCATGGCTCTCCATTGTATTCTTACTATAGATCTCTCGCCCTTGGACCCACGGTTGTCCGTTGTATTCTTAACATAGATCTCCCCGCCTCTCCTCTTGGCTCTCTGCTGGGATATACCTTAGTATCTTCTTTATTCTTTCTTTCCTCTTATGGATACTACTTTCCCATGCTCGCCTTACTATATAAGACTTGCGCCTTCCTTGTAGTATTTCTTATGCTAGTTCCTACCTGGTACTTAGGACATAGTACTCCTGTACTTGCCTAGTCCCATCTCCAATTATTCCCCATGTCCATACCTCCGATATCCCAATACTAGCTCTTCTCTCATCCCTGCACTGTGTGCATCTTTGTCAACCCTCAGTCTGGTACTGCGACCACCACCATCCTTCGAATCTCCTTCTGCAGTCTCTCCTTGGCCCTTGGACTCCCTCTCAGAGTCCCATACTCTTGTTAAGTCTCTGACAGCCTAGGGCTGATCGTCTTCATCTTGCTTCATCTCCCTGAAGCCCTCTGCATCCCAACTTGATGTTGGCCTTCGTCCTCATCCCCTGCAGTATCCCTCCTACAGTTCCCTCATCCTCTGGCCTTCCTCCTTGGCCTCCTGACCTTCCCTTGAACCCCTCGGATTCCTATGCCTTCCCGCCTGTCCGTCTATCAGGCTCACACCGTTCCTCCTCCTGGTAGTCCTTTCCAGGATCTCCGACCCCTAGGAGTACTGTGCTCCTTGCCACTGGGTGGAGCAACAGCTCCATACTTCCGCCCAATCCCTCAGGGGCTTGGTCGTAACACCACCAGCTTCGCAAGCCCTTGTTGTATCTTTCCAAACCGCTTAGCCCAGTCAAGGCCACTCGCAATTCCACCATGCCTCATGGGATAATGCTGAAGTTGAGGTATACTGGCAAGCCCAGCTTGCACAAGAATCAAAGGCAGAGGCTGAGAAAAAGGTCTCTTTAAATTAAATAGGTCTAGTAACAATTGAGGTATTACTGGACTAAACAAGTCTTCTTTTTCAAATCACTTCTCCCCTCTACCTGTTACGATACTGTTCCCTTTAACCTAACATTTATCCTAGTCTAGGGTTAGCCTAGCTAGTACTTTACTTTCGCTACACTTTGGACTACATCGTACTTTGGACTTAGCCATATTTCCTGTACCATAGCACGTGACCACATCACGTGACTGCCATTCCCGTCCCTGGCACATGACCTAGTAATGTGACCATATGTATTATAGTAGCTTACAGACTATTACGTATCTATGATGTCATAGGGTCTAGACCACTACGTCATAGTCTAGCCCCTTATGTCACCTCTCT